>NW_021028106.1:432405-456112 GCF_004153795.1 Camellia sinensis
TAGGTGGCTACTCTGTATCTGGCAAAGCAGTCCATGTTTGGCATTCTTTTCAAAAATCTGTTTTTCTCAAAACGATTTGCCGGATTTGGACTCTTTGGTTCAGACTTAGAACCGTGACAAATTTAGAGAGTCCTGAGTTGTGGTGACCCCAAATGAACGGAACGGGAGCTCGTTCCTCCCGGGGCGTTCGGGGACGTCTACAGTTGGTGACTGGGGACGCGCTCTAGCTTTACTGTAGCCTAGAACTCTGTGAGTAACAACTGTGTGAAGATATGTTCAAAATAATTACCTTCTGAACAACTGAACTGTACTGCTTTCTGAACTGATACTGTTAATTGAATGAATGTATGTCCTATATTCTGAACTGTATTGTGGCATCCTTAGCAACTACTGTTTACTGTTACTATTACAGAGATCTCTGTTGGTTCCCTTGTTGGAACCACTACTGTTACTGACTGATGGCCATCATTTACTGTTCGGTTTTTTAAGACCTACTGTTTACTGTACTGTTATGTTAATGGATGTACCACATATGACTGTACTGACTGAACGACTGAAATACTGATTTAATGAACTGTTTTCATTACTGTAAGGACATTCATTCTTAACCCCTTTACGCATTGTGTTATTCACTGGGCTTTAGCTCACTGCTCATATATATATATAGGTGTACAGCCACTAGACCGCAGCTAGAAGCGTCGGGGTAAACTCCAGTTTTGTTGAGCCAACCTATGTGCCTCAATGCGAGGTTCCGAGCCTGTCAAGCTATGGCTTAAGGGTGTTTTAGTTCCCCCTTCTGTCTCTGTAACTGTTTTGTTTACTGTACGGTACTGTTTAATAGGGATTAGGTCCCTGAACTGAACGATTGTATATATGTACATACTGTTTTGTCTGACTGTATATATTTGAATGAAAAGACTTTTTGCATACAGACTGTCACAGCTCATTGGACATTGTTTATTTACTGTATTGGCTTTCGCCAGCCCCTGTACTTTGTATTACTGTATTACTGTTAAGCAGACCTTCGGTAATCTTGGATTACTTGCCGGTTACGGTGCTAAACCCATAGGGGCGGGTTTGGGTCGTGACAATGTGCCACTCAACTGCGGGCAGAACCTCTTCAGGTGCCCTGCCTGACCACACTGATAGCAAGAAAACGGCTGGCCTCTGCCTTGACTCTGGCTCTGAGATAGAGCCGAAGATGAAGCCGCTCTCTGCCCTCCTCCCCTCTGCGGGCAAGCTGGAGACTTGTGGCCCAGCTGACCACATTCGTAATAGGTGATGTCTCCCTGACTGCCTCTCTCAGAGCCTGCACTCGGCATTGGAAAGGTTGATCTAGTGAAAGCACCCTGGGACTGCTGAGCGTTAGGACCCCTCTGCCTCCTACCGTCCCCCTGACCATCCTGACTGCTCTTGGAGCCCCTCATCCTCTCATCCTCCTCCTACATCATAATCTCCATATGGGCCGCAACATCCACGAGGCGCCCATAGTCCCGAGTCATAGAACCCCTAACTCTCATCTTGAGGCCATGTCTCAACTTCCTCTTAAACTCGATACACCGGCGTTCCTCAGATGCCACAAGCTTAGGTGCGGACCTGGATAAGCTAGTAAATGCAGCCTCAAACTCGGCCACTGATAAACTCAGCTACTTAAGCTGACAAAATTGGTCCCTCAGCTTCTCCCTGACAGCTGGAGACAGGAACTTTTCCTGGAAAGCTTCTACAAAGGCATCCCAAGTCCCTCCAACACGACCTCTCATGAGCTTCCACCACTGACCCGCATCCCCCTTAAGCTGGAAAGATGCCAAGGTCACCTTCAATGCCCCGTCTTCGATGCAAATCATCTCAAATGTCTTAGTCATCTGCTCCAACCACTCATCTGCCTTAAGTGGCTCCTTAGGATCCCCAACAAACTCATCCGGATTAGACCGGAAGAACTCCCTCTTTAGAAAGGAAGGCCCTGCATCAACAACCTGGGCCTGAACTGGATTCTCAACTCTAAGAATGCCAATGGATTCCCTCATAGCTCCTGCTATCTCGCGGGCTAAGGCACCGATGGCCTGCTGACCCACTGGCACGGCCACATTGGCCTAACCAACACCCTCCTGCTGCGCCGGAACCTCATCCGGTATAGGAATCTCCTGCCTCCTAGGCCTACCTCGCGTACCACCACGTCCTCGTCCTGACATCCTAATAAAGGTAACGAAGAACATTAGCACATTCACAAATGTGCCGAAGCTATAACACTCGCGTCCTAAAGCATTGGACAACTGTAATTCATTCCACGTAAGCACATAAGCACATAAGCGCCTACGAATTTCATTTTTGGATAATGATAGTCCCGAGGTGTTATTAGAGTTCCGGTTAGAAACAGCACTGATCAAGTGCTTTTCCAACAAGACTCACAGAAACCCAAGGATCCAATCAACATCCTAGAAACTAAATCCCATACCCAAATAGTCACATAAGCATGTTGTCACATAAGCATATAACACTACATCTGAGTCTCTATCAAGCAAGACGAACCCATTGTGGTACTAACCACTTCCCGCGTACCCAAAGTATTCGAACCCGGTACGCTCTGATACCAAGTTGTAATGCCCTCAAAATAAACCCATAACATCATACATTCACGATAAAGAAAAGAGATTTCATATTACAATCATCAGAGTATTCTTTCAATAGGTATTACATGTTGACAACAAAAGTAAATGCCCTATAGGCTTACAACTTTCCAAGTCAACACTTGGTTACAAAGGGAGAGTACTAACTCCACACAAAGTAAGCCCTTGGCTTGAAATACATGTAATACAACAAAAACAACAAAAGGGTCTAACAGCCTCAAGCCTCCCAAGCTACGTCCTTGGAGGTGGCATAGTACATGTACCTGAAAATGATGTCCCATATAGGGTGAGCCAACGCCCAGTAGAGATATGCTAAACATAATATGAGCAATAACTAAAACATGAACATTTGATAAATGTTTAACTCACATAAATCAATTCATAATTCATTTCAATTACATGACAAATATGTCCATGTTTCATTCCATTTTCCATTACTTATCCAGTTCGCAATTTATGAATAAGGCTCAGAACTTGGCCAATAATTTAATGAGACTATAGCTCATATCAACAATACTTCCATAATCCACAATAGATACACATATGTGTTGTGTCAATAACACATTCAAACACTTCCATACTTCACAATAGATATACATATTTGCTGTATCAATGGTGTGAGAACCCGAATATAAAAATTAAGTAAATAATTAAATAATAATATTACAATCTAAAATATTTTGGTGGTGAATTCTAAGGTGCAAATTAAATATTATTGGAGGATCTTTTAATTAATTTTAAACTTAAAATAAATTTGTGGTGAAAGCATTTAATTCAGAGGCAAGATTTATTACAAAAAATATATAGAGAAAGAGAGGAGGGTGTGACTTGAAATCTAGACCACAAGATTAATATATAAGACTCTTACCATTTGAGTTGCATATAACTTATATATATGTTTTGTATATTTATCTATTTATTTGACCTATGTATGCCGATTGATAGTAAATAAGTAAACTCCAATATAACACATCTCAAACCCTAACTTTCCAAATCAAGCCATTTATACAAAAAGCTCAACATCTATGTTAAAGCTCATAAAATGAGTAGTTATCCCTACCTCAAGAGATGAGACCAAAAGGAGATGGTGAAGAAATCTCGAAATGCTCCAAAACCCAAGATTTTCGGATTGATAGGAAGCCCAAGCCAAGCTTTACACTCTTTGCAAAGACACTAAGGGAGTAGATCACTCAAGCTAGATCAATTCCTAGAGAGAAGGTATATTCTAGAGAGAGGAGCTCTCAAAAGAGGGTTTAGAAAAGTAAGAGAGAGAAAGGAAATGTGAAAAATGATTCAAAATCACCCAGCTGTCATCTGATATACGACTATCCCGCTCGAGCGGAGAATAGGACGCTCGAGCGTCAAACACCAAAAACTGGACCCGCTCGAACGCCAAGACACAAAATCAAAAATCACCCGCTCGAGCGCAAAGGGAAACCCGCTCGAGCGTAGATTACCCTCTCCCAGTATTTTTACAGACATTGAACACCCGCTCGAGCGCCAAGAGGCCTGCTCGAGCGCAACCCGCTCGAGCGTAAGGAAATCCGCTTGAGCGTGAAAAACGCACCTGCAGGAGTTTTGCAGAGGCACAAAATGCTAAAAGTGTGTAAACTCCGCTCGAGCGCAAAGGGACCCACTCGAGCGGACCACCAAAAATCTGGGCAACAAGGAATGGGACTAAAGCTCAACTAACCTGTTCAAAACACGCCCAATGCATCCTAAAACTCAAATATGTGGAATTAATGGATGACAGCAAGACATATACAACAACCAACTCCATGGAACCTAAGTCCGGATACAACAAGCAAAGAAGGAAGAACCAGGATCGCTAGAGGGGGCAATTGGTAATACTACTTTAAACTTTGGGGAGGGGATTGTAATTTCTAAAATGTGAGGGGAGTCAATGTAATTTACCCAGTGAGGGAAAAATTGGTATTAAAAAAATTAAATTGCTAGAGGGAGCAATTTGTAATGAAACTTTAAACCTTAGGGAGGGGATGTAATTTCCAAAAGGTAAGGGGAGAACTGTAATAAATGTAAACCTCAGGGGGTGTCAATGTAACTTACCCTTTAATATTTAATTTGTATCAATTACATCCTTAAATTTCATTCATTAATTCAATTTAGTCTCTTTCTCCAACTCTTGTAACACCCTCAAAATAAACCCTTAATAGCCATAACATTAACATGCATTTATAAAAGAAAACGACTCATTTGAGTTAGTCATCAGAGTATTCTTATTGACAGACATTACTTGCTTTCTCCAACTCTCATCTAAGTAAAATATATTAAAAATACTTATATCAGTCTCACATCAAACATTTAAAAGGCATTAAAAAGAATTTAACACATTTTCTACTTAAATTAATCGTGAGATACATTAAATATATATTATTTACAGAACAAACACCATCAAAACCTTTAATTCTATTATTGAGAGAGGCAAATATATATTATGTTTGCCTATTTGATTGGTAGTAAATAAGTAAACTCCAAAACTTATAAATTAAACTAAAACAACATACCATAAAGGAAAACATACCTAATTGGTTTAGAAGGAAACATCCAAAACTAAATGAAGCAACATTTTCTAAAATGGAATTTTTGAATAATTTTGCCAAATAAGAATATAAAAAAATAAAAAATTAATTTTAAAAAAATTGAATTCCATTATTTGTTGGAAGCACAGCGCATAACCATATATGCATTCTCTCCTCGTTCACAGAGCTTTTTGTCTGATTATTGTGTGTCCTACAAGCCAGTCAAACTCGTTTCAGTCCCTAAGCCCACCCCATCTCTCTCTCTCTCTCGGAAAATCCCCACCACCCCAATGTATTTGAATTTATCAACATTTTACTTTCTATTTTTTATTTTTCCCCCCTCCTATCCCTCGACATGTGGTTGTGGGGGTCATTTATCATTTTTACTCTCGATCACGCACCAATAATACTCTTTTCAAACAGTAACAACGGTGAAGCAAACGTCGACCTTCACTCCTCCACTCCCTACGTCTCCGCACCTTCAAGCCTCGGCTCATTCGAGTTCGAATTTTCTTGTGGGTTCTCACTGAGCGGTATGAGTTCCGCCGACGAGTTGTTCTTGAATGGTCAGATCCGGCCGATGTCACCACTACGAACAGCACAGTTCCAATGGCAAGAACATGAAGAAAATGAGGCCTCTCATCATCATCATCATTGCATTCTGGAGTTGGAAGATTCTGAGAACAAAGAAGCTGAAACTCCGTCAATCGAGACAACACCGTCAGGCTCTGCTTTGTCTTCAAGGTCTTCATCGTCTGCAAGGAACTCGAACAAGTGGATATTCAAGGTCTTCACTTGCTCATCATCTTCAAGGGACGAGAAGGAAAAGAATCGCAAGGAAACGGAAACGCAAAGCAAAAGAAAAAGAAAACAAGTTCTCCCAAAAAACCCGATCAAGCGTAGGGTTCCGCCGTCGGCTCACGAGTTGTATTACACTGCGAATAGAGCACAAGCGAAGGAGATGAAGAAGAAGACCTTCTTGCCCTACTAGCAAGGACTGCTCGAATGTCTGGTGGTTAGCGTTTGGGTTGTCGAGTAATTTTATTTGTTACTATACTCTGGGTTGTAATTTAAGCTCCTGTATAGAAGCCTTTGTTCCAATCACCATTGATGATTTTGCTTCTTTAGCTATGAAGATATTATTGGGTATTTTTGTTTTTGTTTTTATTTTAATTTTTTATTTAAGTGCTTTTCTGGGTTTATGATGAATTGTATTTTAAATGGTTACTCAAAAAAGAATAAAAAGGCAAACAATAAAGTTATATGTACTAATTGATGTTGCATAGTTTTATAAGTTTTGATTCTTTATAATTTGTATATTGGGTATATTGGGTGAGATCTATAATTTTAAAGTGATAATATCATAACATATGATGATACACTAATTGATATATTAATTGATGCGTGTAGTGCCATTAAAAAGCAAAATAGATTTGAATGGTTTTCTATGTTTATCAATTGTATTTTAAATGGTTCTTGGATGGTAAATAGTTTTAAATCTTTAGTACTGTATGAGCAAGAAATAATCTTCTCGTATAATGCTGTTGATCAAGTCCGCGCTTCCCCAAACGACGTCGCTTTACTCCCTGAAAACGCAAATGTGAGCTAGCCGGCGGGTGTGTGCCGGATACCTCTCCGATGCCTAAGTCAGTGAAATAGAGAAATAGGCAAAAGCTTTGTGTATTCGAGAATCAAAGTTGTGTTACCTCTCCATAGGTGATGTTGTGAGCTTTTATAGGTTCCGTGTGGCACAATCCAAGTAGGACTCTTACTTCTCCATGTAGAGTCCTCGTAGGAATTACCTTCCTAAAGATAATGCTCATCTTTCAACACCCCTCTCACTGCTTAAACCAAGTGAGATGGTTCTACCATGGTTGGATGTCAATACGACCGAGATAACATGGCTATGCTAAAGCCGCAGACTAGACCGAGCTCCCACTAGCTCGGTTCTTCCTTCCACTGCGTGTACCTCGGTTAGACATATTCCAACTGGGTTGTCTGAGACCGCACTAATCACATCGAGCTTGGACCAAGCTAACCAATAGCAAGGTTCTGAGGAAAGCTCAACATACTTTGGCTCAATATGGTATGACCGAGCTAACTGTTACCGTTCTAAGTGTGGTGACCGAGCTAACTGCAGAGCTTTCTTGGACCGGGCTAACTTCTAGGCCCTTTTTCTTAGCCCTTCTTACTGTGGTCCACAGAATGACCCATTACCCAGCTCGGCCCAATTTACACATAAATTACCCTCTCAAGTATACACTTTATTTGATGGAAAAAATTGAAAGAAAAAATGTATTGTTATTTCTGATAGCATCATGTTGGATTGGAAGTCTATTACAATTTTGCAGTTTTCATGGAATTGTATTTAATATATTACTTTATTATTTTTTCCCCCTTCACAGAGAATTAGGGAATGGAGATTTGTGAGAGTGAAGCATAGAAAGTAGATTTGTATGGTTTGACACAAAATTTGTGAACATGTCTCCTTCCTCTTGGATCACATCCTTTTCATGCTCAAGCTCTGTGGCACAATCCTCAGAGGACACAGCTCTTTCACCCATCTTTCAATGGCTGAGGTTCATCTTCCTCTCACCATTCCCTCAAAGAGCTCTTCTATCTTCTATTGATATCCTGTTTTTGCTAGCACTTACTGTGTTTTCAATTCAAAAACTCTATTCTAAACAAGCCTCTCATCGAAATGGAAGAGTTGTTGTTCATCGAACTACTTTGTGGTTTAAACTGTCTCTAATTGTAACAGTTCTATTAGCATTGGCATACATAATTTTGTGCATTCTGGCATTTGTTAGAAATACCCCAGTTGGAAGATAAGCTAAATCATGTAACAATTACAATATTGATTGTCCATGAGAGGAGATTCCAAGCCGTTTCTCATCCTTTGCCGCTTCGAATTTATTGGGTTGCAAATTTCATCATCATTTCTCTGTTCAGTGTTTCCGGGGTTATTCGTGTAATCCCTATAGAAGAACTTGATTTTGTTTTGAGACTGGATGATATAATTTCATTCATTTCTTTTCTGTTATCAATTGTACTCCTTATGGTTGCCATAAAAGGATCAACCAGGATTACTGTGAGGAGCGAATCCGATTCAGTTATGGATGTAGAACCTGAATTATATGAACCCCTTTTGAATGGATGCAATGTGAGTGGCTTTGCCAAGTCTTCTATCATTTCCAAAGCTTTTTGGCTTTGGATGAATCCCTTACTGGGTAAGGTCTATAAATCTCCTCTCAAGTCTGAAGATATCCCAGCCCTTTTGCCAGAACATAGAGCTGAAAGAATGTCTGCACTCTTCGAATTGAACTGGCCGGAGCCTCATGAAAAATCGAAGCACCCTGTTCGAACCATGCTGCTTCGGTGCTTCTGGAGGGAATCGCTTTCACTGCCTTCCTTGCAATTGTGTGTCTTTGTGTCATGTATGTTGGGCCTGTTCTTATTCAGGGTTTTGTTGATTTCACTCTCCTCATTGCTAAATTTGTGGAAGTTTTGACCTCTCACCAATTCAACTTTAATTCTCAAAAGCTTGGAATGCCCATTCAATCTGCCCTCATTACTTCTTTGAACAAGAAGGGCATGAGGATGTCGTGTTCGGCTAGACAGGCTCATGGGGTTGGATAAATTGTAAATTACATGGCAGTAGATGCTCAGCAGCTCTCTGATATGATGCTGCAGCTACATGCTGTATGGCTTATGCCACTGCAAGTTTCTGTTGCCTTAATACTTCTGTCTCGCTGCTTTGGTACCTCGACAATTACAGCTCTAGTTGGGCTTGTAGTGGTTATGTTGTTTGTTTTGATAGGCACTCGAAGGAACAACTGGTTCCAACACAATGTGATAAAAACCGGGACTCTAGAGAGAATGTGACAAATGAGATGCTTAATTACATGCGCGTAATTAAGTTCCAGGCATGGGAAGAGCACTTCAACAAACGAATTCAATCGTTTCACGAATCAGAATTTGGGTGGCTAACCAAGTTCATGTACTCAATATCTGGCAATATCATCGTTTTATGGAGTACACTGGTACTTATATCCACTCTTACCTTTGGTACTGCAATTTTGTTGGGGGTTCCACTCAATGCAGGGACTGTTTTCACTACGACAACACTCTTTAAGATTCTCCAGGAACCAATCAGGACTTTCCCGCAGTCTATGAACTCAATATCTCAAGCAATGATCTCTCTGGCGAGGTTGGACAAGTACATGATAAGTAAGGAGCTGGTTGATGAGTCAGTGGAGAGAGAGGAAGTTTGTGGGGGTGGGATTGCAGTGGAGGTGAAAGACGGAGCTTTTAGTTGGGATGATGAAGGTGGGGAACAAATTATAAAAAATTTAAATTTGCAGATCAAAAAAGGTGAGCTTGCAGCTATTATTGGGACCGTTGGATCAGGGAAGTCTTCTCTCCTGGCTGCAATTCTTGGCGAGATGCACAAAATATCCGGGAAGGTCTGAATTTTCATGTTTTTTTAGGGTATTTTTTCTTTCATTGCTTTGTATTTATTGGTTAATTTTATAATTTAACAAGCATATCTGATTTTACTCTTTAACAGGCTAGGGTTTGTGGCACCACTGCCTATGTTGCGCAGACATCATGGATTCAAAACGGGACCATTCAAGATAACATCCTATTTGGTTCACCAATGAATAAGGAGAAGTATAGGGAAGTTATTAGGGTCTGCTGCTTGGAGAAAGATTTGGAAATGGTCGAGTTTGGAGATCAGACTGAAATTGGAGAGCTTGGCATAAACCTCAGTGGTGGTCAGAAGCAGCAGATGCAACTTGTTAGAGCTGTTTATCAGGATTGAGATATATATCTTCTTGATGATGTATTCAGTGCTGTAGATGCTCACACTAGGTCTGAAATATTCAAGGTGACAATAAGGTTTACTGTATTTATTAGAATTTCCCCCCCTAGTTTATGCATTTCATTGATACGACACTATTCATTTCTATACATATGAAATTGTGGAGATAGGTTCATCATTGAAAGCAAAGTCCTGCCAAAATTTGGTTCTTAACATGAGGAACCTGAATACTTACAATTTTGCTTGAAAACAATGAAATATAAGGCTAAATACTACTTTGTTTCATTTTAAAAAATCAAGCCCTTGATGTGTGGCAAATTTTGGATGCATTAAATGTTGCCACTTGTCAATGCTTTTACATGCTTCGTGCTTTTTCTGCAAACAATTCTTTTAGATTTTGAATAATTATATCGTTTAAGACCTTTACTTCTCTCACAATGCTGTTAAACAAACTGAGAAACATGTGATTTTCAGTTATTGTTGGTGAAGTTAATTAGAAATTTTTAACCATGTCAAAACAGTACTTTTCATGTGATGAAACTTAGCTTAAAATTTTCTTCATGCTTGTCTGGCAGGAATATGTGAGGGGAGTCCTCAAAGATAAGACCATTCTACTCGTAACTCACCAAGTTGACTTCTTGCATAATATTGATCTTATCTTGGTAAGTATGATTCATTATTCAAATCTCAACACAAATTTCTTTATTTTTATTTTTATTTTTGCCTGAAATATTGACCTCTATTTTTTCTTCTTCAAAACCAGGTAATGCGAGATGGGGTAATTGTGCAATCTGGAAAGTACAATGATATTCTGCAATCTGGCATGGATTTCCAAGCGCTAGTATCTGCTCATGAAACCTCCATGGAACTAGTAGTAGCGAGAACTACCATGCCCAATGAGAACTCCCCCAAACCACCAAATTTTAGGCTTTACAGCTTGTATGTTAATTTGTAACTGCATTATGTACTTCCAGCATAGTTTGTTGTTGCACTACATACCTTTTCAGCTATATTTGATTTTTATACTCTTAAAGTGTTGGCTGAACAGGTATCTGAACTTCTCGGAATAAGTTCAGAACTTCTGTCTTTGAAATATTGTTCTGGGCCAAGCACTGTTGTTGCTGATGCTGATATTAAGCCTGAAGTGCACAGACTTATACATGACTTGGTGTTGCACATTCATAAAAATGAGCCAGACATTGAAAAGAGCATTTTGGTCTTTCTTCCAACATAATATGCGCTTGAGCAGCAATGGTGCCTTCTGAAGCCTTTTAGTATTTCCTTTAAAGTTCACATTTTACATTGTAGTATTGACATTGAACATGCTCTCACGGCCATGAAAATTTGGAAATCCTGTCGTAAGGTAAGAAATGTTTTCCTTTTCAGTTACATTTCTTTTTTTTTTTATCGGGGGTGTGTGGGTGGAAATTTTTACCTCTTGCTTCCGCATCTGTTATTGCACAATGACTTCCCTACATGTTTATACTTTATATGGTGACTTAACTTCTTGACATAGATTTTCTTTGAATTTTGATTGAAATAATGGTAAATGTTTTGCCTGTTTTGTGAAAGGTAAAATTTGTATGACATAGTTTTGTTAATTCTATTTCATTTCCATGTGAAGAACTGAAGGGATTTGTGCGTGATTGATTGAGGAAGGGGGCTGTAGATACCTAGTTTAGAAATCATATGAAGGAGATTGAGGGATATAGCCATCACGAGTGTTGGAATTTGTTAAATGTGTTTAAAGAGCTCTGTTTTAATCTTCTTCTTCTTCTGCCAATCGTTATATTGATTTTAATTCTTCCTGAATTGGAGGCTTCTTGCATTAATTATACATCGTGGTGTGGTTTTGGCTGTTTTTTCAAAGTTCTTAATGGTGCAGGTAATTTTGGCCACTAATATTGCAGAATCTTCTGTTACAATTCCCAAAGTAGCCTTTGTCATTGATTCATGCCATTCTTTATGAGTTCTCTGGGATAGTAATAGGAAGAATGAATCTGCAGAGCTTGTCTGGGTTTCTAAATCTCAGGTATTTTGGAACCCTATTGGTTTGAATTTGAAGTTTTTTTCAGTTGTGATAACTTCAAAGATATATGCTGTAGGCTAACCAGCGCAGGGGAAGAACAGTTCGGACTTGTGATGGTCAAATTTAGCGCTTGGTTACTGGATCATTCTTCAATGAGCTACAAGATATTTGTCATTGATTCATGCCATTCTTTACGAGTTCTCTGGGACAGTAATAGGAAGAATGAATCTGCAGAGCTTGTTTGGGTTTCTAAATCTCAGGTATTTTGGAACCCTATTGGTTTGAATTTGAAGTTTTTTTCAGTTGTGATAACTTCAAAGATATATGCTGTAGGTTAACCACCGCAAGGGGAGAATAGGTCGGACTTGTGATGGTCAAATTTATCGCTTGGTTACTGGATCATTCTTCAATGAGCTACAAGATTTTGAGTGCCCAACAATACCAAGACTGTCATTGAGACAGCAAGTGCTTCTGATTTGCTGCACTGAATCTAAAACCATTAATGATCCCAAAGGTATGGTATTTGTAATTTGCTATGCTTTTTTGTTTTTTAGGCCTGCCGAAGGAATAGCTGGAAGTTGTTTTCACTTTGTACGTGGATGGTTACATTGGGTAGGAATGGAAGATGAGACTTGATACTCTCTTTTTTGTTAGGAATTGATGAAAAGTTTATCCATTTGATTTTGAGAGGTTGTAGCAGATAGGAACTTCAGCGCAACCTGACCAGTGTCCAAGCCTCAGTTTTTGAAGTCCGTGATATATTTGTATAGCATGCAACTTAATTACCTTTGTGCATCTAAAACATTACATTGGATGAAAGGGACCTTCCAAGTATGGAGATGTCTGCACTAATTTTGCCATCTAGATCCATAGATACTCCAATTACCTCTTAAGTTCTTAACAAAGTAGAAATTATGTAAATACTACACTATTCTATGTAAGTCCATTTCATTACATAACTTTTGCTCTCTATTTTATTTTCTGTTCTAATTTTGGAAGCTGGTCAAGTCATTTTTCTTGATATCTTATTTTACAAAACGTGCACTTGGGCATGTTTGGTAAGTTGACATAGCCTTATATACAAAGAAGTTTGGTCAGTTAACATGGTGATGGAGGGATCCATCACAGCTGGAAATTGAACTTTTAGTGACGTTTAAAAAACACCGCTAAATCTATCAAAAACGCCGCTAATTCTTTTTGTGACGTTTAGTACTAAGCGTCGAAGATGCGGCCGTCGCTGTAACTTTTTGACGTTTCAAAAACGTTGTGATATTAGTATAGGAGGCGTTTTAAAAAAACGCCGCTAAATGTCCTACTATTCGCACACTGACGTCACCAACAATATTTAGCGACGTTTTGAAAACGCCATAATATCTGTTTTAAAAAATATGACCGTCAGTATTTAGGGCTTAGGAGGCATTTGTAGAAACGCCGTCATATCCCTTTCCCTCTTTTTTTTTTTTTTGGAAATTGTGTTAATTTTATTTGATTGAATTTAAAAAATGCCTGTAATAAAACTAAAATATAAAATATTAACTCCCATTTAAATACCTGTAATAAAACTAACATATAAAATAATAACTCCATTCAAATAACAAATGAAACATTAATTCAGTATCTCATTCAATTAATATCCAATCACCATTACCTACAAAATAACATTTCCAAAATTCAAAAATCATGTTTTAACATTAACCACAAATTAACATATATCCAAAAATCATGTTTTAGCATAGAAGTTACTAATAAAAAAGATTGACTATGCCTCAGGGATGAATGGGAAATAGTTTTATCCATTCATCATGATTAAAAGGTAAATCATAACGACATAAAAAAAAAAAAAAGATTGGGGATTGATAAAATATTTCTTCCTGGAGTGATGTCATATTTCTTTACATCCAGCAATAAGGGATAAAATCTTTCTATGAATGGAGCATATGCTATGTCGACTTGCAACATAGAAATTTTGACATAGATTAGGGGTTCCATTACAATTTACAAATTGACTATATATTCACCAACTTCTTGGAAAGTATATATTAGTTCGCACTTCTTTGACTACAATGCATAACACAACTGCATTTGTAGTTCAAGTAATACATAATAATTTTAAATATAAGAACAGTAAAGATGGAAAACCAATATCAAATTAGTAGATTGCAACTAACTTACTAGACTGAACTAACCAAGGAAGAAAGGTCCATCAGTAAATTTGAAGAGAGCTGATTCGAGGTAATCAAAAGCAGTACCTGTCAAGGTTTATTAGAGCGGGTCACATTATGATTCATATAAAATGTTAAATTTCTAAATTCTGCACTAGGATTGGCCTACATATTTCATACTGGTAATACAAGAAGTTTGCACTGCCTACTCTTTTAGCCTCGAAATTCGCTTGGTCACTGTTTAACCTGTACTTGGGCATATAATGTTTTTAAGCCAAACATGATCTTGCTTTGGGGTGTAACCTGGACAAATTGAACCCGAGCAACCCGAAAACTGGGCAACATTTTTTTGATTTCGAAATAATACTACTTACATCAGGGTAAAGAGCCGGTCCTTCAAAGTGGCTATCAATATATTTTAGCAAATCAAGACTCACTCCTCGAATTTCATTATTGTGCTCCAGTGATGGCACCTACTAATTTTGAAAAGGAAAAAAGAAAAGAATCCACAAATATCATAATCCATGAAACAAGAGGGCTCTCAACAGATTTTGTGATTTTTTCCTCTTTTGATAGATATAAATTTCTACAATTTTAAGAAGAGAGTGAGGAACACAGAAATTACCAAACAGTATTTTCCGAACAATTAATTATGGTTGAGAATGTAACCTTATTTGGTGGGTAGACTTTTTCCTTGTACCAATCTGGCCTATTTTGAAGATCAATAGGAACTAATTTGATCTTCTCTTGCAGACCCTGCACAAAGAAGTAAAGAAATTTCAAATCGAGAATTGCAGTAACATGAATAAAAGAAAAAAGAAAAGAAATAGTAGAGCAGAAAAATTATCCATAAAATTTAACACATGCAATCCAAACACGCTGCGCATTGGACAAATGTAAGAGGTGTACAACCTTCAGGAAATAAAAATGGAACATGGTGATCAGAAAATGCATGAGAACACGCAGAAACACACACAAACGTGAAACACACACACATGTATCCCAATTGAAAACCAGCAAAAAATTTCAAACAGTGATAGTAACATATTAACTTGGCATGATTCAAAGTTCAGACATTGATAGTGTGTCCTGTGGAATTTGATAACCAAATCATTTGCTTCATCTGTCTTGATGTTTTAGCACACAAAATTGCATCGCAAATATATTCTGCTAAAATGTAGGCTAAATTTTAATCCACTCACAAATGTATGTGTCATATAAAGCTGTTCTATACATAACTCGAAAAGGATGTACCCAATGCACAAGCACCCACTTTTCAGCAGGGTCTAGAGTGATAATAAATCACACACATTTAAGATGGAAAAGAAGAACAAATGCACATGAATGATAAATCACACACAGACACAAAGAACACAAACGTCACCCCCAAAACTAGGTTATGTCCACGGCTGCTCTCATTTCACTGATAATGTCTCCTCTCGACTATATATTCTTTAAAAATTAAGACAATAGGTCATAAGTGCGGAAATAATAATAATAGCCATCTTCCAAATTTATGGTTGAAATTCGCAATTGAATGGTTAGTGTCTATTAATTATGGGATTCACACTACCCAACAAATTATACAAACTAACGGTGAGATGCATTTATAATTTTATATTTACATTCTCGGATAGTTTGATGAAAGAGAAAAATTAATTAGCACATTTTCTAACGATTTGATGAACAGAATTATTAGATGTGACAATTACTAGATTGAAAAGAAATTATTCAAAAAGAAAAAGCGTGACAGCATTCACACCTGCAATTTATATAATAGAATAGAAATACACATGTAATGGAGATAAAGGTAAGAGTGAGATTTTGAAAACGAGCAAACCTTGTGGTTCCATCAAAAAGAGGAGGTGGGTCAGAGCTAGAATCAAGAACAGGGGGAAGAACTTCCTCAACATCACCACCAACCCTGCCAAATGCCAATATTATACAAAGCTGTATTTATTGTATATGAATATGACCCACACAATTGAAAAAAAAAAATCACAAAACAAAACCCACTTCAACAATTAAAGATCAGATTACATAAATATCATAAAAGACACATAAAAATCTAGAAAAAGTACGTTTTGGGCATGGATGGTGTTGGAGATGCCCTGGTTTCCATGGAAGAGAAAAATATATTATATCAGTTTCCATAGAACTCAGAGGTTCCCTCTAGAAAAACTAAAAACAGAGTGATTAACAAAACTAGACAGTTAATTTGAATGTTATTTTGGGGGGTGGTTTTAATTTGCAACCACTATACCTATACCTTCACTATGTGCCAACAAACCTCAGTAATTGAGGCAGCGACGACAGCAGCGGATTGAGTACTGTGAGATAGTTCACGAAGAAAGCGACCAAATTGGCGGACAGCAATAGAGATGGCTGGAACAATAGAGGAATTGTGGGCAGCTTCCTCGTCGATGGGCGACTCCTCCAGCTTCTCTTCTTCTGCTGAGTTCCTCTCTTTTTCTTCATCTGATAGTACCATTTCTTTGGGTTCCATGGTGTCCGATTCAGAAGGTAGTGGAGTGATAGTGTCTTGATTGACTGGTGAGAGCACAGGTTTCTTCTGCAGACCTCTTGGTCACATCCTTATGCTATATATTAAAATTTGCAATTTCATAAACTAAATGGAAGAGAGCAGGTTGAACATGAGAAAAAAAAAGCTATTTACTTTAAAAAAAAAAAAAAAAGGTTCATGATTTCAATATATGGTGTAAATTTATTTGTGTGATGTGGGTCACATTCTAAACAATTGAATAACTACAGTAGCAGTGTGTTAGGCATGCTGTCATCAAATGATGAGAACGCAAGATGTACACATAAGCAAAATTGTGCAAAAAGGAGTCAAAATAAACTTATTTAGATTTTGAAAGACTATAACAAAATTAAATGAATTTTGGAGGGAAAAATACTAATTTCTGTTATAAGTACTTAAAGTTATATGGAAATAAGGAGTCAAAATTACCCATAATTATAACTGCAGAAGTGCATATCTTCAAAATTGGCCTCAAAATAAATAAATAAATAAAAGAAGTAACCATTAAAAGACTAATTATTATTAGGTGGAAAGAAATTTAGTATGACTTTACAAGAGGAAGAACAAACCTCAAGCAACTTCAGCTCGCTACTAGAATGTAGGTAATGAGCAACCCTATCCTTCTCTCGTTTCAAACACTCCTCAGCCTAGAGTTACAAAAGGATTTTTTAGAAATTATATAGGATTATCAAACAAATATATCTGACCTTAACAAGAAAAAAAGAAAATGAATAGATGTTTACTTTCAACATATAATCTGGACAGGAATCTTCCAAGATCCAGTTTGAAGCCTTTCGAGAATAATAAGCCGCGGTATCTTTCAGCATATCTGCTTCAAAGTCATTCTCATAATGATCCATTTGCCCCATTCAGATCTCAACAAATATATCCAAAACAAAGTCATTCTCATAATATATCCATTTGCCCCATTCTTATGGGATGATCCAGCTTCTTATGATCCAGCTTCTTATGGGCTGATAATCTCCATACATACCCATCATTTGTTATGGATGAAGATCAAGCTGACTATTACAGCTAAAGTATATATAGTTCACCCCTAAATACGAGAACAGTTGATTGAGGACAGAAATAAACCTTTTCCAGGAACATTGGGTGATCCACAAAAACACAATCAACTCCATGTTTGTAGCAGTGGAAGAAGCGAACTGTCTCTATTCGGTCTCCAATTTTTATCTGCAATATAGAAACTTATCTTTGAAGAAACTAATCCCAAGAATCATTCGCTAGACTAGTATATAGTAAAACCTAACCTTGCATTGAAATGGTTGGAATTTGGCAAAACAAGCACAAAATAGAATTTACCTGAAGAAGAACATGAGTATCCCATGCATCTTTGTACTGGTCGTAACGTGGGGAAACTGTCATAACACGATGCCCCTTGCCCTAGATGATGATTTGGCATAGAAATCAGATCAGTTAAAAATTCATCATCCTAAATGTTTTACCAATTTACCACAAAACTAACCAAGAAGATGATTCAACTATAGTAGCAAATAAACAAGTATAATAAATAAAAAAAATAGAGCTGCTTGTAAATTGCGTTTCCTATAAAATTACAAATATTGGCCCCACCAATATTGTGCCAATTTTGCTCCCTCAACTGTGAATGTTAAGATAAATGCAGTCATACTAAGTTGACCTGCTTCTTATGTAATTAAATAATAGGTTTAGAAGCTCAAATGCAATGTATAGCATATATGATGCATCCAAACATGAGAGATAGAGATAAGAGTGCTAAGCCATCATTATAGGCCCAGAACGATCAGTATAAAGCAGTCTGAAAAGGTAATAATTCAGATGGAAATTGAAATCAATAAACATTTAAAAGTACCTTGGATGCAGCTACATATCCAAGCAGGGTTGCCAGTACAGCAATGCTGCAAGGTGAAACGGCTAATGCGAATGTAAGCCCAGCCAAATATGCTTGCACACTTGACATGTCCAATTTTTAAAAATGTTATTTGCACTTTCAAGCTGTAAGCACATCCGAGAGCCAGCTAAACAACAGTGATGAATACTTGAGAATCTGATGGTAAAATTAGAAAGTCCATTACCTGAAGGGAAATTAGCAGCAGCAGCACGAGGATCAAGTTGTTGCTTTGCTTTGCTACCATCATGTTATCTCAAGTCGTGCAAGGCTTACGAAACTTGATCATATTGAAAAGCATCCACATCACAGCCCAAACCATGAGCCAATCCTGGTTCTGAAAAAGTAATATTAACCAGACCATAACTATATATGTAAATAGATATGGGTTGGGTTGGGGCAGGTCACCTAGTTAAGTTCTCCACTGCCATTCTCATGCATTCCAAGCACAAATAGTTTATTCATCTGGAAATGTAGAAACTGATAATGTGCTAGGAGATTTTCAACATGACAGAAATTAGAAAATGAAACCTATGAATTGCTAGACGAAACAAAGACCAACTTTTGTATTAGAACTTTATTTCCCATCATGTGATTCCATGCTCCATAGTACCACAAAAATGGACTTGTCACCATCTTGATAGAGAAATTAAACCACACTAGACATATATTCTTTAATTTTAAGAAAGTTGGTGCTCCTTCCTTTATTACCCTCAATTTTATATGCTAATAATATTTTTCTTCTTAATTCGAATAATTATGTGGTCCGTATTTCCTCCTAAAATTTCTTTTCATTTCATATGATTCCATGTTATCCAACAAATGGACTTTGTCACCATCCTCAAAAAGAAAGACATGGGATCATTGACATAATGTGAGAACATAGTCTTTTCAAGGCTGACTTGCAATCGTCTGAGGTGGCTTGCATTATTTGGTCAATACTAAAGTCGGCCCACAACACTAACCAATCAGTAGAAGCCACCTCAGTCTGTTTTAAATCCATAACAGATTTAAATTCTAACACAACATCAACTTTGTAACACAAATAAAATTCTAACTTTACAATAAGAAGGTATCGAATTGAACGTGATTACATCAAAAGTATTTATAAACAATCTCCATTTCAAGCAATAAAAGGCATATCAATTTTTATTCTCAGTTCAGGAATGCAGAGTCAACATGTTGACAAATCAGGAAGAAATATAATGCCTATGAGTGGAAGAAATTTCTAAATTACACACAAAAAAAATTATTTATTTATTTATACAATAAAAGGCATATCAATTATTTTTTTGATCCTATCTAAGGTTCTGAAAAGCGGTTGCAGTCGCCGTAACGGTGGCGGTGATACAGTTGCGGTTGCGGGGTGTAAAGGTCGTAGTGTAACGGTTGCGGTAACCGAAACCGTGAATTTTTTTATTTTTCATATAATTTGAAAAAAACTTACCGATACGGATATTTTTTTTCCATGATCATATTTATTGGGTTAAAAATAAATATTGATAAATTTTTGTAAATTTTTAAGTATGATCCAATATATTTCATATTTTTAAATCACTATAAACTGAGTTTTTTACATTTTATTTTAATAATTAATGACTTTATATTATACAAAAAATCAATCACTAACTATTATATATAAGATAAACAATGACAAAAGTAAGAGAATAAATAAGAGCCTAAATATATATATATATCTCCACATGAGATGTGGCTTTAAGGGTACTATCATACTCCCTAAACATGTTGCCAATAACCTTTATCAAAATCTTTGGCCTTAACCTCTTTTCAAACTCCAACACTCCTCTATCGCCACAAGCTCGGCTGCAAAACGTACCAAACTCATGAAGGTGGTCTCAAATTCTGTCATAGGTGTATCTAGTTGCCTTTGTTCCTAAAATTATTTTCTCAACCTCTTCCCAGCAATAGGACGTAAAAACATCTCCTAAAAGGCATGAGTGCAAGTGTGCTCCACCCTATGCTTCATTGTCTTCCACCATTGACTGGCTTTCAGTTGATAACCCAGTTGAAGGGGATGAAACAGCTGAGTATCTATTCCCAGACGAGGGCATTTTGTATGTCGAAGATGAGACCTAGACGATGTACTTTGATAGAGCGTCAAACCAATACGGGTATGGGATAGGGGTGTTGTTGATAGCACCCGACAATTCCCGTATACCTCTAGCATTCAAACTCCTATTCAAAGTGTCGAAGAGGCTGAGCAGTGCAAGGAGGAGGATTCCGAGAGCACAAAGCTTGAGATGGGGGTAGCACTGGCTTGTCTACTCTCAGATCCTCAGATCGTACAGGAGTGCTTGGGGGATAACTTCTCAGTTTCCATGATTGAGGATGAAACGGCTCAGAGCCTAAGGGGTTTGGGAGCTAATAATAATAATAATAATAATAATAATAATAATAATAATAATAATAATAATAATAATAATAATAATAATAATAATAATAATAATAATAATAATAATAATAATAATAATAATAATAATAATAATAATAATAATAATAATAATAATAATAATAATAATAATAATAATAATAATAATAATAATAATAATAATAATAATAATAATAATAATAATAATAATAATAATAATAATAATAATAATAATAATAATAATAATAATAATAATAATAATAATAATAATAATAATAATAATAATAATAATAATAATAATAATAATAATAATAATAATAATAATAATAATAATAATAATAATAATAATAATAATAATAATAATAATAATAATAATAATAATAATAATAATAATAATAATAATAATAATAATAATAATAATAATAATAATAAGCAATTCAATGATAAAAATATTTTTTAAAAAAATGCTAATTACTAATCTGAATAGATGACCGATTAAGGTTTTTTGAAACACACATCTCACATTGACTTGAACAGTCAAGGCTATTTTTGCTAACTAAGAAAAAAAATATCACAATTGCAATGCTGCAGTGTTTATAGAGAAGCTCATATACTCATACTTCTCAATGAAACTTCCTATATAATGATTTTCACGAAAAAAAGGAGCTTAGTATCCAAGTATTAATCTGATTATTATCCACAACAGATCACTAATTCAAGTGTTTTTGAATCACTGTTTTCTATTTTCAATACAAGTTCTTCCACATCCAAAGTCTTTATAAGGCTTTATTGAAGATCATAATAATGAATTGAGAGATATGTTTCCATTACATCACTGAAATAGGATTCGAAATGAAGAGTTTCAGAGAGAGACAGAGAGATGATGGAGCTCACATTAGTAGACGATGGTGCAGATGGTGTTTTGGAGCTTCGAAATCGAAATCGCTCTGAGATGAAATCACTGAGATTGATCTGAATCTCTGTGAATGATAAGCTTTTAGAGAGGGTTGACACAGAGAGAGAGAGAGAGAGAGAGAGAGAGAGAGAGAGCTCACCTACCTCGTTGGTGCAGATGGTGGTGGCGGTGGAGCTTCGAGATCGAAATCAAAATCAGAGATTCAGATGAAATCGAAATCAGAGAAGGTGTAAGGATTCAGATGAAATCAAAATCGAAATTGATCCATTGATTTCTGCTGGAAGAGATTAGGGCATTCTGCTGGGAGAGATTAGATTAGGGTATCTGTTTAGAGAGAGAGAGAGAGAGAACGAACGGTAGACTGATGAGTGAGTAAAGATTAAGGCATCCCCTGATGAGTGAACAAGTGTATTAACTAGGTAGATAGTGAAACGGTGCCGCTTTAACATTAAACAAAAATGACGGCTAAAAAACGCCGTTAAATAGTATAAAATGTGACGTTTCATAAAACGCCGTTAAATAAACGTCGTCAAAACCTATAATTCCTGTACTGCGTAAAGAGAATATTCATGAATGATGTTTGGAAAAAGGTAATTATTTGATTACAACACAGCCAACCACATATCTGTCTCCCTGGACCTATTTTGAACTTGTGTTCAGAGCGCACCTTGCACCTGAGACAGTCTTGGGTTGCACTATTGCCAACCTGCTCAAGCCTGGTTTTTAACCCACCCAAGATTGTTGCCCTAACTTGAATGATAATATTGAACCTGGCATATCTAACGACTGTCTTTAAGGAATTTAGCAAGTTACTGTGACATATTTATTTGGTAGTTATGTTGATCTTGTTAATCTCCCACTTTTGGGGTTCTAACTGGTATGGTTCTCGAAAGTATAAGTTAGTGAAATAGGTGAAAATGATGTTTTTAAGATCTTGTGAGAAGATGTAAACATGATTTAAGATTACTCTGGCCTTGCTAGAAAGTTTGTGTTACAACTTTTTGTTGCAAGATTAGGAGTAACTGAAAGTTTGTTGTCTGCTATGCTATGCTATGCTATGCTAATTGCCTTTGCATGTGGTAATTGTCTGCATGAGAATGAATAAGGCCCCTAATTATTGAGACATTTTGACATTGTAGTCTTGTTGCAGAAGGCTATGGATCCTCCAGATCCAGAAGTTGTTGAAGAAGCATTGAGTTTGCTCGATCACATCAATGCATTGGAGAAAACATCTCATAGGGGTCCGTACGAGCCTACATTCTATGGACAATTGCTTGCCAGTTTCTCATTGTCATTTGATCCTTCCATGATTATATTGAAGTTTGGAGATATGGGAATGTTACGTGAAGGCATTCTACTTGGGCCATGTTTGTTTGAGCGGATTGGATTAGCATTCTCATGACTAATAGTCTTAGGACTACGAATCCATTGGATTATGTATCCTATCTTAACTAATAGTCAAGTTTAAAATAATTAGTCTGTACTTCAATTGTTTAACCAAAGATCGGATTAATAATTTTATTGGACTATTAATCCAATCCCAAGCTCATGTCCACCCAAACAAACAAGGCCTTGATGTATTGATGGATGCACAGCGTTTACCTATTCTACGTCCTTTTGTGCAGGACATTTTGGTATATTTATTAAATTGTTTAGCTTCAGAATTTCATTATTTCATTTGATTACTCAAACAATTCCTCTTTCTCATTAATTGCATATATTCTTCAGTATGCTGAGTACACTGACTGCTATTATTCTGGAGATGAAAAGAGTACTGCCCTAACTGGTAGAA
>NW_021028106.1:457201-603995 GCF_004153795.1 Camellia sinensis
ATAAATAACAGATTTTATTTTGTTACAAAAACAAAATTAAAATCTGAATAAATAAACAAATAAAAACAACACTGAAAATAAATTAAATAACTTACTTGATTTAATTTTTTCGAATTATTTTTCTGATCAAGTCCAGTGTTTAACACTGTGTCCTTAAGAAAGATTCGTCCTCTCCACGGTGCTTTCAAAATTTGGACGTCTATCTCCCAGGATGAAATGATCTTACCACAAACAATAGTAGCACTACAAATTGTTTGCCTTACGAACACACTAAGTGTTTATACTCTTTCTTTTAGAAATAAAATGCAGCAAAATGTAGAGATTTAAAACAGAGGATGGAGTACGAAAATTTCGAGATTAATCCAAATGGGAGGCTAGTCTATTTATAGATGTAAAGATGGCTCTTGGTTTTGAATTGAACATGTATGAAACCTATTAGTTTCAAATTTAAACAGATTTTGAATCTGTTGGGTTAATAATTCAAACAGATAAAAACGGGAATGGCTCTGTTTGGATGAGCAATAAATCCAAACCAGTTTAATTTGAATTTTGGATTTTATTTTAATAAAAAATTAAATTAATATCGGGCCGAACAAGCCCAACCCAACCACACACCCGCGCCCAGCCCGCCTGGACGGACGGCGGCGGCGCGTGTGTGGTGATTTTTGGGTCCAATGGGTCTAGCCCATTTTTCCCATAACCTCTCCCTCTAAAACACTTGGGTACCCCTTGGGGCACACCCCAAGTATCTCACCTAAGCCTTGTAAACCCTTTCAAAACTTCCCACCAAATCAATGTGGGACAAGCCAATTTACAACCTTAAGGAATTTCCACCAAAACTCCATTTCCATGGGGCACACTTTGGCTTCAATTTCCCATTCACTCGGTAATGGTTTTGAGCAACCAAATATACCACGTGAATCACAACGCGGCATAGAACGCGTTACCACTTTGACCAGAGTAAATCGATGCTCGGGGCCCACCTAAAAAATAGACCAAACTTGAGAAAAAATTCTGGTTTTACCCAGAATTTTTCTACCATTTCCAACAAGTTTCTCATTGTCATTTGATCCTTCCATGATTATATTGAAGTTTGGAGATATGGGAATGTTACGTGAAGGCATTCTACTTGGTGTATTGATGGATGCACAACCTTTACCTATTCTACGTCCTTTTGTGCAGGACATTTTGGTATATTTATTAAATTGTTTAGCTTCAGAATTTCATTATTTCATTTGATTACTCAAACAATTCCTCTTTCTGATTAATTGCATATATTCTTCAGTATGCAGAGTACACTGACTGCTATTATTCTGGAGATGATAAGAGTACTGCCCTAACTGGTAGAAAGGAAATGGTATTTTTGGCAAACCTCTGTGCATTTTAGTTTTGGCAATGCGTTTACAAGGTAAAGTAGTTTATTACACTTGAATTTCTGGAAGATTGTCTTTCTCAATGGAATTCGAAAATTTATTCGTTTGTCTACTTCTTAAAGGATAAGCTCCGTCTTGATCGGCTGAAACAACTTTTACACTTTGATGAGATGAAAGCTGCACAAGTGTTGGTCCCCAAAGACGAATGGCGTTCTTTCCACAATCTCGTTCAGCCATCACTAAACCATGTCGCAGAAATATGTATGGGTTTAACAATCTCATGTGTATGTAACCATGATTTGAGTTTTGTCTCACGGTGAGTGCGTTTTTCTGCAGATGAAGATATACTAAATTCAGTTCACCACCTTCGACCCAAATTTCTGGCTACAGCTGATGGTCTACCGTTGTATTATGAGCCTTACGAGTTTCAACATACATGTCTTCTCACATGTCAGCAAAATGGAAATACAGACACTATGGCTGCAGATGATGAGCACTCTGAGCTTCCAAATGAAACAAGGAAATGTAATTCTGTGCCATTCATTCCTTGTAGTTACTTTCTGTCACATGAGGTGGCTGAAAATTTAGCAACTATAATCAAAGAGGTATTGCATTTTTTTTTGTCATGTAAAAACCGTTCTTGATGTTGAATTGATATTATTCACCCAAAAAAGATATTGAATTGATCTTTCTACTTGCTCATCATGTTCGATAGGTAAGAGTTCAATATACAGAAGACATATCTGGCAACGAACATAAATATGTTAATGGTGATGGTCCTCCTACCCCTTGGGAACCTTCTCTATGTAAATTTTTTGTCAAAGGGCTGAGCAACAGGGGCAACCAATGTTCATTTTCTCATTCACTTCAAGCAAAAAGATCTGTCTGCAAGTTCTTCCTTTCTCTCAAGGTATTTACTTGTCTGGCTCTGAGCTTCTTTGAAGTTTTGTGCTGTGCAATTTCCAGAATCTTACGAATCGAGTTTCAAGCAAAATGATTTGATTCATACAGTTGAATCTTAAATTGAGTCTTACGATTCAATTGCGATTCACTACAATTTATTATGATTCAGTTCTAGTTGCATTATGCATGAAATGGTGGTGTTTCATAAAATAAAAAAGATGTCAACTAATTATACTGATATATGTGCTTTTATAAGTATATACATATAAACAGTTTAGTTATTTATTGATATTTATTTTATTTTAAACACATATATGTTATGCTAAATGAAGTGAATCTTAAGATTCACAATTTGACAATAATGGCTTCTAATAGCTGCAGAAATGGAGATAAATGTGAATTTTCTCATGATGTGGGTCCATCAACTTCATCATCTTCTCGATCAAGTTTATGCTTGCCGGAAGATGAAATTGTGTATGCCACATCGCTTCTGAGATTGTTTCCCACATCTTATGATGGATGCATTCTTTATTGGATGACACCGATTTTCATTTCTCCTCACATCTCTCTCGCCACTACGATCCATCCAAGATAATATCCACAACAGTTCTATCTGCTGGCTCCCCACTTGATACATCCCTCTCTAGTGTCAGAATTCTCTGGGGCCTTTCTCACCCCTCCCAGACAATTATCTCCGAAGCAGAGGACAACCCAATCCCATGGAGTGAAGTCAAGTGTGTCTTATGGTTTCCCAAATTCGATAGCGACAGTGAAAACTTGGAAGAACAGAAGAGTCTTTTGCAAACTTTCTTCAAGTATCTGGCCATCCAGATATTGGCAGATGAGTTGCATGATGTGCAAGTAATCCTTACCATGAACAATATTCGGTTTTCTCGATCACAGGTATTAGTTAATCTTTTTGTCAAAAGGAAAGTTTAAGGGTTTTTCCACATTCAGATCTAGCTTTGGATCTCACTTTCCTCCTCCCCCCTCCCTCCCCCAATTTTCTTTTTCCTTAGCCACTTAGGGATCGCTGAAATAGAGTTAACTGGATGATAATATATGAACTCTATCCCAATACATGACTGCTTAGGTATGGTTAGGTTAACAGGTTACCTTTGGTAGCAAAACTCTGTGAAAAACATACACTATAATCTGCTTTTTAAATTTTGGGGTTAATTACAATTTACATCAAGATCCTCTCAACTTCTAATTGAATACACAATTGAACACTGTGATTTTAATTTCTATGCATGTTCAGAAAGCATTAACAAGGTGTGTATTGAGGGTTTTGGAGATTATTCAACTCAATGGTGCCTATTAGTCTCTTGTTTAGTTTGGACCTAACGAATCAATTGGGCACAGTTGTGAATTTTGGAAACAATGATAATGTTGTGACTCTTTGTTTTGCATTTCGTTGTTTTCTTGAGCTCCTCACTCCCCAAGAAAGCAAAAACCAAAAACAAAAACAAAAAGAAAAAGAAAAAGAAAAAGAAAAAGAAGAGAAGGAAATGCATTTATGTATATCTGTTGTTGGCACCTACAGATATCTATTTGATATGTGCAATCGAAATTCCTGTCCAGACTTGTTGAGGAGAGGCAAAATTAGAATGTAAAAATATGTATGTAGGGAATTAATGGTGAAAGGGATAGAAGTCTAAATATGGACGTCAAGGTTGACTTGTTACCTTCGCCTTGTTGCTCGAGAATACTTTTGGTGGGAATTTTACTTACTTTCACGTCGCCCCAGCAATTCATAAAGTGAACTCCACAGTCATAGTAATGTTAGTTATTGAACGATATTAATGGTGAAAGGGATAAAAGTCTAAATATGGACGTCAAGGTTGACTTGTTACCTTCGCCTTGTTGCTCGAGAATACTTTTGGTGGGAATTTTACTTACTTTCACGTCGCCCCAGCAATTCATAAAGTGAACTCCACAGTCATAGTAATGTTAGTTATTGAACGATGTCAAATCTTTGCCACCTGTTGATGATGACAGGCGAGATGGTGCTTGTCACCTCCTTTGTTGTTCTGCTGGTGAAGTGATCGATTGTTTAGTTATGCTGCTGGTTAAAAGCTTAAACCTGATATTGATGGTGTTTGTTTCCCTTCTATGCAAACAGGTACAGATTCTAATATGGAGATGGCTGGTAAAAAGAAAAAGAAAAAGAAGAGAAGGAAATGCATTTATGTATATCTGTTGTTGGCACCTACAGATATCTATTTGATATGTGCAATCGAAATTCCTGTCCAGACTTGTTGAGGAGAGGCAAAATAAGAATGTAAAAATATGTATGTAGGGAATTAATGGTGAAAGTGATAGAAGTCTAAATATGGAAGTCAAGGTTGACTTGTTACCTTCGCCTTTTTGCTCGAGAATACTTTTGGTGGGAATTTTACTTACTTTCACGTCGCCCCAGCAATTCATAAAGTGAACTCCACAGTCATAGTAATGTTAGTTATTGAACGATGTCAAATCTTTGCCACCTGTTGATGATGACAGGCGAGATGGTGCTTGTCACCTCCTTTGTTGTTCTGCTGGTGAAGTGATCGATTGTTTAGTTATGCTGCTGGTTAAAAGCTTAAACCTGATATTGATGGTGTTTGTTTCCCTTCTATGCAAACAGGTACAGATTCTAATATGGAGATGGCTGGTGAGAAGACACTGCAAAAGGCCCATCATAGATGCCGGCATAAGAAACACGATGTGAGAATGGTTGATCCACTGCGGTGAAAGACTGTTGATAACAAACATACATGTCATGATTTCAGCTTCTTTTCTCGGCTTCCACCATGAAAGAAATTTTCATTCCTGACTCCGCTGCTGTCATATATTGCTGTAATTAGATATACCAAAACTATTGTGCAACAACTTTGCTCGGCTCTTGAGCAATCTCTTCTGGGTCAGCAGTGTCTAGATCTGGCATCTTTGCCTCTTCTTGCTTGTGGTGATTGTTAAAATGATGATTGAGAAAGTGAAATACCTAATTTGAAGTTTGTCAATAAGCTCAATTTTGAGATCCAACACACTTGTTTAGCAACTTTTTTATTTTGGTTTGTTGCTGGATATTGTCGGGTTGAAATGTGTCTGAGTGAAGAATATCTAGATATGAAAATATTGTTTTTGGATTGCATTTGTAATATTCTTAGGAGTAATTGGGAATTGACTTTTTTTTAGTGAATTTTTAATTTTTTATAATAAAAAAAGTGCAAAAAAAATAAATAATAATTTGACAATTTATAATGATTTTTTGACTAAAAACTCTAGTTCTCAAACAATGCCTTAATGTGCTTATGGAGAAAAAATTAGCTTTCCCTCAAATTATTACATTTGTATTTATTTACACTTTTAACTATCAATTTGTACAATTATTCCCTTTTAACCAGAAGTTGTTGGTTGGTCTAGGGTATTGTCACGTGGCGTTCTAATGGTATTATAATTGATGAAGGGGTGTGATTTATAAATTTGTATCAAGTGATTAGAAAACATGATAAAACATGGTAAATTGTCATTAGTATGAGATACGTGGCACTCAAGACCAACCAATAATTTTTTCCTTTTAACTATTAAAATTAATTAACTTTACCCTAAGCTATTAGTGAACTATTTACATTATGAAATGCAAGTGTGGATTGTATGATTGGTTTTCCTTAAAAGGGTCATGATTATTGTATTGTCATTTGGGTATGAAAATTGGGGCGTTACAACCTGATATCAAAGCTATCGGGTTCGAATACTTGGAACTCATGGGAAGTGGTTGTTTTACCACAATGGGTTCATGCTACATGATATGAAGATGTTATACATTTTGTGACTATGTGATAACATGCTTATGTGGCTATGTGGGTATGGGATTGGACCTTTGGGATGTTTGCGCCTGTTAAATTCCTTGAGGTCTTCTTAGAAGGGTACTTGATCAATACTCGTTCTGCTAAGAATTCTTGATTTTTCATGGGACGAATTTCATTATGAAAGGATAATCCGTATGTGTTTACATGACTAAGTGCTTATGTGGAGTGAAATAGAAATGTCTATATATTAGATAATATATAGAATTGTTGTGATTAAACGGGTAAGGCAAGTTGCGGGCACATATGGGTTAGTGTGCTAAATTATTTCTATTGTCTTTTATAGGATGTCAGGAAGAGGTCAAACCCGTGGTGGTAGAGGCACGAGACATGGTAGGCCTCGTTGGGGTGTGCATAAGGTACCAGCCCAAGAGGTTTCAGTGCAAGAGGAAGAGTTAGGCCAAGCTAATGTGGCCGAACAAGTAGAACAAGCGGGTCAAACCGCAATGAGGACCCTAGCCCGAGAGATAGCAGAGGCTATGAATTTGTTGAGGGCTGAAAACCAAGCCCGAGAAAACGCTGCGAGTTTCCTTACTCGAGAGTTTTTGCGGGCCAAGCCGGATGAGTTCCTTGGTGGCCACGAACCCAAGAAAGCAGATAAGTGGCTCGAACAAGCAGTGAAGACATTCGAGATGCTTCACATCGAGGATAGTGAACTAAGGGTGACTCTAGCGAGTTACTATCTTAAAGGAGATGCGGGTCAATGGTGGAAGTACGCCGAGGGTTCAGTGGAGTCGACATGGGAAGCTTTTGCGATTGCTTTCCAAGATAAGTACTTACCTCCCATTGCTAGGGAGAGATTGAGGCAAGAGTTTTTGGACCTCAAACAAAATAACATGTATGTGGCCGAGTTTGAGGCGGCCTTTTCTAGTTTGTCCCGGTTTGCACCGGAGTTGGTGGCAATGGAAGAGAGCCGTTGTATTGAGTTTGACAAGAAGTTAAGAACCAAGATCTTGTACAAAGTTGTTGAAAATATGGTTCAGAACTATGCTCGTCTCGTGGAGGCGGCGACACACGTAGAGGTTACTGCTCAGGTTGAGGAGAAGAGACATCGAGGTTCGAGGTTTAGGGGCTAGGAATCCCAGGGGGACTATAGGCAAAAAATAAGAGGAGTAGGGGCAATTTCTCATCCTAGCCCCAATAGTCTAGATCCACTTTTCCCTTGCCTAGTTCGGGCTCGGGAAAGAGTACGCCGAGTGGGTTTTCCTGCTTCAACTTCAAGTGTGGCCAAACCGGGTCACAAAGCCTTTGTGTGCCCACAGAAGGGAGGAGGGCAGTTGATGTTACCACCACCACCACCTAACTGATCTTAAGGCCAGCCCTAGAATAAAAGTCAGGGGTTTAATTGTTTTCAATGTGGTCAGCCAGGGCACATGAAAAGGGCTTATCCACAGTTGGGAGGCGCATCTGGCGTATCAGGTTTGAGACAAACATAGAGCCACCAGCAGGATCATTCTGCACAGACCTCACGAGCTAACCAAGGAGTCGCTTCAGCTCAGTCGGTGTACCAGGCCTATGCTCCGAGGGAAGAGCAAGTTTATCAGGGGCCACAGGGGCGTGTGTCTGCTATCACCACGCCAAAGCAGTCACCGGGATCCTCAGTTGTGAGAGGTATTTTTGTTGTGTGTAATACTTTGGCTAACGTGTTGATAGACACGGGTGCCTCTCATTCATTTATATCTACTGTATTTGTTTCTGTATTGGGGTTAGAGGTGGCACAGCTAGCAACTCCGCTCAGAGTAGAGTCACATGTTGGGGGTATGATTGAATTAGACTAGGGGTGTCGGGATTGTGAGATATAAGTCGCCAGGCGTCGACTCCTGTTTACTTTTGTATTGCTAGACATGTCGAGTTTTGATGTCATTTTAGGCATGGACTGGTTATTTTCGTATCGAGTGGTGATTGATTATCACCGTCAGAGAGTTACTGTATGTACTTCGGGTGGTGATTGCTTCTATTTTCTGGGGAACCAAGTTGATAGGACCTTGTCGCTAGTTTTTGACCCTCGTATTAGGAGCAAGCTTAGTGGCCTTTTGCAACACTCTTGGATAGTGAGAGTGATTGGACCCATGTTGAGTTACCAAGGGTAGATTGTGAATACTTGGATGTCTTTCCCGAGGATCTTACTAGTTTGCCACCCCACCGAGAGATCGAGTTCTCCATTGATTTAGTGCCTAGCGCGACACCGATTTTCATATCACTGTATAGATTTGCACTCGCCGAATTGCATGAGTTAAAGATTTAACTCCAAGAGCTTTTAGATAAGGATTTCATTCGCCCTAGTACATCACCTTGGGAAGCATTGGCTCTCTTTGCGAAGAAGAAGGATGGGTCATTGCGGTTGTGTATTGATTACCGCAAGTTGAATCGGGTTACCATTAAGAACAAGTATCCTCTACCTAGAATTGATGATTTGTTTGACCAACTTAAAGGGTCTCGCTGCTTCTCCAAGATAGATTTGAGGTCGGGGTACCATCAGTTGAGAGTCCGGGAAGAGGACATCCAGAAAACGGCCTTTCGTATGTGTTATGGCCACTATGATTTCCTTGTAATGCCGTTTGGATTGACTAATGCACTGGCATCTTTTCTGGATTTGATGAACAGAATTTTTCAGGAATATTTAGGCCTTTTTGTGGTTGCCTTTGTAGATGACATCTTAATTTATTCAAGCTCTGAGGAGGAACATAAGGCTCACTTGTGGGTAGTGCTTGAATTGATTAAGGAGCACCATTTGTATGCCAAATTTGATAAATGCGAGTTTTGGTTAACCGAGGTAAAGTTTTTGGGCCATGTAGTGTCGAGTGAGGGAGTAACTATGGACTCCTCAAATATAGATGCTGTACGGGATTGGGAACAACCCAAGAATGTTTTTGAGATCTGGAGTTTCTTAGGGTTAGCGGGGTATTATCGACGCTTTGTAACATACTTCTCTGGATTAGCTGCACCTTTGACTAGGTTGACTAGGAAGGGTATCAAGTTTGTGTGGAATAAGGCTTGTGAAAAGTCTTTCCAAGAACTTAAGACTAGATTGACTATAACACCGGTCTTGATAATTCCAGAAAGGGGTTTAGATTACACCGTCTATTGTGATGCGTCCGGGGATGGACTTGGTTGTGTCTTGATGCAAGAGGGTAAAGTTGTGGCCTACGTATCACGACAATTGAAAACTCACAAGAAGAATTATCCCACCCATGATTTAGAATTAGTGGCGATAATTTTTTTCTTGAAAATTTGGAGGCATTACTTGTATGGTGAGAAGTTTGAGGTTTTCTTTGATCATAAGAGTCTAAAGTATTTGTTTTCTCAAAAAGACTTGAACTTATGCCAACAGAGGTGGATGGAGTTTATGGAGGAGTATGACTTTGAGTCGCACTATCATCCGAGGTAGGCCAATGTTGTGGCCGATGCTTTGAGTCAAAAATCTGTGAGTAGTGTGGCAAGTGTGGCCATTCGGGAATGGGATATGATAGGTGTTATTGGCAAGTTTGATTTGCACTTGGGTGAGCCCGAGGAGAGTGCTACCTTGTTTACTTTGAATGCTTAGCCTACCTTGGTTAGTAAGGTCATAGAGGCACAACGAGGAGACCGTGATGTGGAATCAATCCGTGTTAAGATTTCCAATGGGAAGGAAGAGAAAGGTTTGAATGTTCACTTGGATTTGAGTGTACATTACCTAGACCGTTTGTTTGTACCAGAATCTCGTAGAGAGGAAGTGCTTTGGGAGTATAACAACCCTCGTCACTGTTTACCGAGTAACCACTGATCACCGTTAAACTGAAACTGATTATGACTGATAATTGAACTGAATAAAATACTGAACTGACTGACTGAAATTTGAAACTGAAATGACTAAGTATATCTGTTTAATTGTAATTCTATCTGTTTGGTTATTTGATTATCTGTTCGTGTCTTTGTGTTTAAACTGCTAATTGAAGGCCTTATCGGCGGCCGAACCGGAAATCGATTAGTGTTTTATGATCATCGTAATTTATGTGATTTTATGGTGTAATTACCTGAAAACTGATTAGGTACGATTAAATTAGGTTAAAATGAGCTAAATTGCATAGTTGGCCTTATTTACCATTTTGCCACATGACTGGCCCACTACATGATCAACATTTGAGCCTTAGTATACACCTAGGCACACTTTTGCTCAGCTATTATTCTTGAGTGTTTAGCCGACTAGAGAGGGAGAATAGGGAGTTAGAGTGAATTCATCTTGAATTGCTTGGAATCTTGAAGAAATTGTGAGAGATTTGCCTTCTTGAGCCTCCATACCTCTAATTCAAGAATTAGGTAAGGAATTTCAACCTCTCCTTGTTGTATTTAAGCTTGTTCATGCGTGGTTCTTGAGCCTTTAGTGATTTAAGTCAAGTTTTGGTCTCATGATGTTGAATTGGAGCCTAGTTCATGCATGCATTTGAATTGATTCTTGCATGGTTTTGAGCAAGTTGAAGTCTAGAGCCAAGTTATGGCTCTTAATTGTTGAATTTTAGCTTAATTCATGCATGCATGCCTATACTATTGAATTTTGAGTTGATTCCATGGAGAATTGTCACATGCATGCTCATGGTTATGTTAAGTCCATGTTTTCATCATTTTTTTGTAAGAGTTAGCTCATTTGAGCTTGTATTTAAAGCTTTGAATTTGGTTAGATTCATGCATGTTTGTATGTTCCTCATATTCATGGAAATTGGTTTGAATTGGATTTATTTGAAATACCCTTGGGCCTTGATTTTACAAATTGAGCTTTGAATCATGTTAAAGTATGAGTTTTGTTGTGTTTTCTAGAAAATTGGCCCAAGAGGATCGAAATTTATGGTTTAAAACTTGGTTTTGAGCTTGAGGTGCAAATCTGGAATTTCCAGAATTTGGACTCACGCTCGAGCGGGGTGACTGGCGCTTGAGCGTGGAAATCGTGCTCCCAGCATTTTGTTTTGTTTTGAAATCCGCTCGAGCGGAATAATTGACGCTCGAGTGGGACATTGTGTCTCATGCTCAAGCGGGTGTCGAGCGCCCAATCGAGCGTGATTTTCGAGAGATAGTCCGACTTCCTGGAGTCCCTGTGACTATTGTGTTGGATAGAGATCCTCGTTTTACTGCCCTGTTGTGGCAAAGCCTTCAAGAGGCGTTGGGAACAAAGTTGACCTTTAGCACTGTTTACCATCCTCAAACTAATGGATAGTCGGAGTGTTTCATTCAGATTCTGGAGGACATGCTTAGAGTTTGGGTCCTTTATTTCAAGGGATCGTGGAAGAGGCACCTACCATTGGTTGAGTTCGCCTATAATAATATTTACCAAGCTAGTATTGGGATGACACCATTCGAGGCCTTGTATGACCGACCTTGTAGATCACAGGTTTGTTAGGCCGAAATGGGTGATGCACCGTTGTTAGGTTCATAAATTGTTAGAGAGACAACCGAGAAAGTTGTTCTTATTTGGAAGAGGTTAGCTACGACCGAAAGCCGACAAAAGAGTTATGCCGATAAGAGGAGATGGCCTTTATCTTTCGAAGTTGGTGACCGTGTGTTTCTTAAAATCTCACCAAGGCTGGGTTTGATGAGATTTGGTAAGAGTGGTAAATTGTCTCCAAGGTTCATCGGACCTTTTGAGATCTTAGAACGAATTGGGGAAGTGGCATACAGGTTAGCCTTACCGCCACAACTTTCATGGGTTCACAACGTATTCCATGTATCTATGCTTAGGAAGTATGAACCCGACCCTTCACATGTGCTTGATTGGGTTGATTTGGAAGTAGATGAGGATACCTCTTATGAAGAGCGATCGGTTCAAATTTTAGATACCCGGGAGCAAGTGCTACGGGGTAAAACTATACCGTTGGTAAAGGTGTTGTGGAGACACCATGGGGATGAGGAAGCAACATGGGAAAGGGAGGCGGAAGTCCGATCCAAATACCCGAATTTGTTTGAAAATGTTTGAGTTACTTTTCATTGTAATATTCCCTAGTGTTTGAGGGAAGTGTATATAGATTGTTAAATACATGTTGTTATGTATGTTTTTATTTTAAGCATGAAGTTGTTATGGGCTATCATTACTTTTGGAAGAACTTCATGTTGATGAGTAATTGTGAGGTTGTTGATAATGAGGTAACCATGATGTAATGGTGAGATTTACTTGTGAGCTAATGTTGTGCTTTGGAAATGGAAGAGCATGGTTTTGATCGCTTGAAAAATCTTTATTCGGGTAGTTTGATTTAATTTCGGGGACAAAATTTCCTAAGGTGGGGAGGTTGTAGCACTTGTGTCCTTCAAAGCTTTTGGGGAAGTATTTGAATCCTTTATTTTATTTTAGGAATTTTTAGTGTTGTTGTATCTTAGTTTTGGAGGAGTACAAATCGATTTAAACTTGTTGGGATTGCTCGTTCATGCTTGTTTACATTGAAAAATTGTGTGGGAACTTAAAAATCTTGTTCTAGGGTCGACACCGGTCTTGGTGGTGTCGATACCTTCCTTTTGTTATTGGCCACAAGGGTCGACACCAGTCTGGAAGGGTTGACCCTTGTGTGTTACTGAATCTTGAAGTTGCTTGCTGTTTTTTGGTGTCAACACCAGTTTGGGAAGGGTCGACACATGTGTTGCTGTCAAACATAAGTGTTCCAGCTTTTCTTCATAAGGATCAACACCTGTTGCAAGGGTCGACACCTGTGAACTTTTTTTCAGATTTCAGTCCGGTTTGGGGCCTGCTTTTTGGGGATTTTGACTTGATCTTTTGGGTTGACTTTGGGACTTCATTTTACTTTGACCTAGCACTATAAATAGGTCCCTCACTTAACCTATTCTTTACTTTTTCTTCTCTTTTTCCTTCTCCAAGCCGTGAGACTCTTCCATCCTCTCTGAAATCACTTTTTGCTCAAAGATTTTTAGATCTACTCACTTAGAAGCATCTTCTTGCCTTGCTCCTTTGAGATTAAGTGTAGAGCTTATCAGGAGCTTCGTTTTGATCCAAGTAGAAGTTGGTTTCGACAACGTTGGAGTTTCAACCTTGTTTTGCCCATCTTCTCTTCTAAGCTTGAGGTCGAGATTTTCTTTAAGTTATATATATGTTTTTGCAAGATCTAGATGATTTGCGAAATCATCCTTTCATTTTTTTATTTTTTATTTTTTGGAAAATGGATTGTTGATTCAAGAAGATGAGTGATTTTGAAAGTGGGTTTACTTTCTTGTTTCTTTTAAAATAATGTGTGGGATTATTGAAAGTGGAAGAAATATTGCATTATATTATTAATCATTGCATTGGCATATCAATTCATTTGATAATGAGGAGCATTGAAATTTGATTTGAAAACTTTGCATTTAGAAAAGAATATTGAGAAACAAGTTTTCACGAAATGGTTTTGGGGTAAATACAGTGGTAAGTCTTGAAAGGTGGTGTAAATTATAGGTGTCGAGCTTTCCAGTTAATACTGGTAAAAATGACAGATTACAGGTGTCGAACCTTCCAGTTGATACTGGTAAAAATGACAAATTGGTAGTACTTACATAGTCTACTTGCAGACACTGACCTAGGGATTACCAAAGTTGTATTTACTGTCCCTTGAGTTAAATTGTTAAGCTTTGAACAATGGAAATTGCATGGCATCATTTAGCATGATGGTTTTCAAAAGATAAAGATCTGATTTATTTGTAAAAAGGCATAGCATAGCATATACATTCATCTCTTGAGATTTGTATAGAATGTATATACTTTGTGAGGATTTCCTACTGGGCTTTATGCTCACCCTACGGGATTTTTGTGCAGGAAAAGACATGGTGAATCTGCCTAACTGAGGGCGTGGAAAAGTGTGTGTTGAGAGCACAAGGTTCTCATTTACTGTGATTCTATTTGTAGGCCAAGAGCTTTGTATGTGTGGATTTGAACAACCGTTATGTGTAACCGGGCTTAAGCCTTGGAAACTTGTAAACCCTTTGGGGTATTTATTTGTTTATTTACTTGTTGTCGGATTAATGTATTATCGCATGAGGAACTATTTACATTATGAAATGCAAGTGTGGGATTGTATGATTGGTTTTCCTTAAAAAGGGTCATGATTATTGTATTGTCATTTGGGTATGAAAATTGGACAGTTACATAAAATGATAGAATTACAGTCATGGAATTAGCCTACACTATAAATATTGATGATTTGAAATTTGTGAAACCAATTACGAAAATTTTGAGATAATAAAATATTCGAGTTAACTCTAATTGATATTTTGATAATGGTGGATTATGGAAATATAGTGACCCTGGTTTTGACCCGTCTCTTGTGGTGTTCCGGACTTGGGTTTGTATGGTTTGGATGGTGGTTCATGTCTTGTTTTCCTTGGTCTTCCCCTTATTGTTGATTATTGGGTTACAGTCGGGTATTTGGAACAGGTTAATTGCTTGTTTTTCCAAACTCAAGTTGCCCAGAATTTTGGTTCTCCGCTCGAGCGTGCATTCTTACGCTCGAGCGGGCTTCACAAATTTTGCTCCATACACAAGCGGGCATTCGGGCGCTCGAGCGGGAACTGTGTCTGCAAAAAATACTGGGAGAGCAGGTTTCATGCTCGAGCACAGGGTTTCATGCTCGAACGGGAGTCTGTGTCTTACGCTCGAGCGGGGCTTTCCACACTCAAGCGGACCATGTTATAACAGATCGTGAAAGTGACATTTCAGATCATTTTCTGTTTCTCTCTCTAAAAGTCTCTAAATTTTTAGATCTTGAGTTTCTCTCTCTAAAAACTCACATTCTCTATAAGATTTCATCTAAATCCACTGAGTTCTTGACCCTAGTGCCTTTGAGAATAAGGTAGAGGGCTTCAAGAGCTTCGTATTGATCTGAGTAAAAATGGGTTTCGTCATTTTTGGAGTTCAACCTTGCTTTGCTCGTCTTCTCTTCTTGAGGTAGGGAATTCCTACACTCTAATATGGTTTTTAGCTTAGTTATTTGCTATTGTGTATAGATAATGAGATTTGGTTATGGTTTGGACAAATCTAAGATTTGGATGTTATACGGAAAAGAGGGGTTTTTGATGAAATTGGTATAAATAGGTTTGAGGTTTGGATACAAGGTTGTATTTTGCCAAAATAGTTGGTTTTGGTGTTTGGGTTGATATTTGGTAAAAGGGAGATTTTTCCCTAATTTGATTAAATCATTATTTTGCATAAATAATTGGGATTAACATTTAAAATGTGAAATTGGAAGATTGTGGTTATAAATGGTGATATTAGATATGTATTATCTCCTCTATGGAAGTTTTGAATAAACTATTTATTCTGATATTGAACATCTCTTTAGAGATAATTGCATTGGGCTATCGGTGGAGAATAGGTATGATTGTTATAGAAATTACATGAGAATTAGGTGATTTAATGCTAATCCATTGTTGGTGTCATTGAATATGACCATGTTATAAATACATTGTATATGTGTGTTTATTGGGAGGAGAAAGAGGATGTACTCCATATGTGATTATGTTTATAAATACATTGCATATGTCTATTTGTTTGGGAGGAGAAAGGGGATGGACTCCATTTAAAGCAAGTTGGCCGGAGTATCCTGGGTGAAAGACCCGAAAATTTATATATAAATAGGTGCTGATTCCTTCGGACGAAATATTCGTAAAATGACAAGTTTGAAGTGTTTATGTGTGTTTCGCATAATTGGAAAACCATTGAGTTGTAGTCTCATTTTGGTTGTTGAAAGGTAATGAATTTAACTCATGAATTGAGTAGCATGTATGAACTGGAAATGAATTGAAGGAAAAATTGAATGAGGTTTGGTCATAGTGGCATATGAATATGCAGGCCTTGTGGATGTCTTAGTATCGGTCTTGTTTATGCATGTAATATTTATACCTTTGCTAAACCTCATATGTTTTGTTAGATTAGTTCTACTGGGATGTTGGCTCACCCTATATTGGAATACCATTTTCAGGTGTAGGTGAGATGTTTCCTCTAAGGCAATAGAGTGGATGGACTTTCGGGAAGCAAGAGCTTCTTAATTATGTCTTATTGTGTGTATGTTGGTTATTTGTAAAGCCAAGGGCTTAAGATGTAATGAGCGAGACTCAATTTATGTAACTGTAGACACCCCATTTTTGATCGTCCTCAAGACTTGGACGTCACCGTTTGAACACCCGGTGATCATCCATGTTTGTGTTCGTTTGGAGTTCTCGGAGGTCTCGGCTACACGCCTTGCCTTAGGATCTCCGAACTTGACTGTTTAGTGTCTGGTTTTGCACCAAACACTTGTGTTTTGCCTTGAAAGGGCAGGGAATACCTTGTGAGGCATCCCCACACACCACCGGCCATGGCCAGAGGCCACCGGCTGGAGTTTTGATGCCATCGGTAATATATATTGCCGGTCGGCATTCTTTGTTGCCGGTCGGCACTCATTTTTGTCAAAATGGCAATTTTGAGCAGCCGATTACTGTTCATCTGCTTTTGCAGATATTTTAAGACAGCTGTATGTCATTTTGTTCCCCTCCATACACGTGTATGGAGGGATGGACTCCTTGTTAGCTTACCTTGTAAGCTTTACAAGATTGGCTCCTCTATAAGAGGAGCCCTCTCCTCTTGGCTCTAGGTTAGAGATTTTGGAGAGAAAATCGGTGTGAGAGCTCTGGTTTTAGGTTTAGGGTTTGATATATATTCTATCTCTGTACCTCTCTCTCATTTAGCCTTTGTGTGTGTTTAAGTGTGTTTGTGTCTTACTATTGCACACAAACACATAGTGTTACACCTTTCCTTGGTTTTTTGAAGGACCAGAGGTTGTTCTTGAGGTTCTTCAGCTGTTTTGAGCTCAAAGAAGCTGTTGGAGCTTCATCTTTGAAGAAAGTCAACAAGGGTAAGAAACTAGTCCCATTTTACCCCATTTTTGCATTGTATTTTTACCTATCTTAGAACTGTCTTTGTGCTTAGTGTATAATACAAAAAAGTTCTGTTTTTAGGCCCTCTAAATAGTTTATTTAGGGTGTTTTGTTGTTTGAGGTTGTTTGACCCCTCCTAAGCCTTGTAAGGCTCCATTTTGTGCTATTTTGTGTGAGCTCCGAGACCTTGGTGTTTGGGCCTCCTCACCACTGAAATCTTGAGGGATTTCAGAGGTGAGGATGGTGCCTTGAGGTCCCAAGAAGGAGAGGGCCACCCCCTCTCCTTGTTGTCCTTGAAATGGAGCACCTAGCTAAGCTTCATGTTGGCCATGCCTTTGCTGTTTTTTGTGCCTATTATGTCATAATATACCTTTGTTTTTAATTGGTTTTGGTACACCATGCATGCTTAGCATACCTACCTTGTAATGCCACTTTATTACCTTAACATGCCTTAGGTTGTAAACCCTTGTTCTAGCATGTTTTAGGCTTAGCTTTGTGAAGCTTTTGTGCATATTTTGCCATGTTTAAGGTCTGTCCTAGGTTGTTTGGGTCAGATTTGGCATGCTTAGTATAGCCCCTTTGCATTCCGGCTTGTTGGCCTTAAGTGTGTGAATGTATAGCATGACATTCTTGCATTGATTTAGTGGTTTGGAACTATCCACCATGTCATTTCAGCCCCCTTTGCATGCCTATATGCTTGCCTTGGATGTCTCTTTGATGCCTTATGAGCTTGTGTTGTATGCTCCATGTTTTGGCCATTGTACATGCCTTTGAATTTGAGCCACTTAGATGCCATCTAAGAGTCCCCTTTGCATGATCTAGGTCTGCCTTGGACCTGTTTTAAGCCCTCTTGGCCTTGTGAGGCTTGGTTGGCTTAGCTATGGTTTAAGTCCCCTTGATTTGCTTCAAGAACTTCGGCCATTTATTGCATGCTTAGTCTATTTTGTTTGCTTGGTTTGACACCATCTTAACATGAGTTCCAATGCTTATCTTGCATGCCATTAGTCCATATTATGCCTCTTTCAAGTGTGCTTGAGAGTTCCCCTTTTGTGCCTAAGTGTTGGCCCTTTAACATGTGCATGTGTGCATGTGTATTTGGTCCTTTATGTTGGTCACTTTGGCCACTGCTTTGGGCCTAATTAGAGCTGCCCAAATCATGTTTAAGTCCATCTCTTTGTTTGTTGCATGTACACCTTGTATGTTGTAGCATATTGGTGAGTTGTTACATAATTGAACTTGCATGATTGAATGAAGTCACATGTTTGTTTACATGCTTAAACACCCACATTGTGCCTTGCATACTTGTTGGTCGCATTATCTCATGCCTTGTATGCTTGTTTGCTTGTTTGCATAGTTTGTGTGCCTAGTGTACGTCATTCGCATTACATTACTATGTTCCATGCTAGCTCGCATGATTAGGATTGCATTGCATTGGCATGCATGCTCTACCTCTTGACCAAGTCATGATGGAGGTCGAGTCCCTTTGGTTTGTTGGTTTGCATTGCATTTGACATCAAAATGTGCACACTTGGTCCTTTGGGCCATCACGCATGGAAATGCGCGATTGATGGTCCGAGAACCAAGGAGCATGCCCCTTTGAGTCACTAACAGGATAAGGGACATGATTGGTGCATATATGGCTTGAATTGTATTGCCATGCTCTGCCTTGCCCTCTGTTGCTGTCAATTGCAGATTCTGCAGAAACTTTCTGCCGACCGGCAGTGCTATGTGCCGACCGGCAATCTTTCCATGGCCGATGGATGTATTCACAGCCGGTGATCTCATGCCACTGCCGGTGGCCATTATATTCAGCCGGTGGTGTCTCCCAATGTCCAGGGAAGCAATCCTGAAACTTTGGCAGTCTTCTGAGGAGTATAGCAAGGAAAACAGAGGCAACCTATGCATGGCAGTGCACTTCCGAGCAAGACCCGAGCATGCGTGCATCGAACTCTCTTCCCGAGGCGGTTTACTGTTTTTCCTAGCTTAGTTAGTTTGTTAACTAATTAGGTAATTTGTAATAATTAATTAGCTAGGTTAGTTAATTCGTTATTCAAATTGTATTATTTATTTGGTCCCTCCGAGCGAGGGCGAATTTGTAATAAGTGTGGGTGAGTGTGTGCATGTCTTCCAACTCCCACTTCTTTCTTCCCTTTTATTTACCTGCTTATGATGGTAGATTAGGGCATGTTTAAATTAGCATACCTTATGCTATGCATGCGTGCATTCATACATTTGTCTTGTATGCACCGGGCTCGGTACATCATGCTAACTGCATTTGTACTTCAATTCCAAATTGAATAAGTGCATCAATTGATTGCATTTCACATGCCATGTTTAGGTTAGCCGAGCCTACTCTAATTGCATCCTGTATGTGTTGCATTAGTCAATTTAAAATGAACTAGGATCATGCATGTTTGCTAACTAGTTTATTATTTTGGCTTGGAGTACGATGTAAGTATTTATGCTTTAGCATCTCGCATGCGTGTGAATGTTAACATGATAGCATGCTTACCATGTGGCTAGATGCTTATGTGATAAACTGTTCGAATGCCTGTGGGTGAAGGTTGGATTGTCTGAGTTGGAAAACTCGTTGAAATCCGTGTTTTAGCCTACTTGCGAGTAGCAAATTCCAAAACATTTTTCCAAGACAAACGGATATGCAACGCTTATTTCCAAATTAGGCAACCTAGTCTATACTTGTTTGCTGTGCGCATAACATAGTAATTCTAGGCTAATAAATGGAATAAGAACACATAACGTTTTCAAAAACGGATATCACGGTTAGTAGAGGCCGATCTTCGGATCGGGCGAGAGGGGGTGCTCATAGCTGACCTTCCCCGATCGTACCCTAGCTCCCGAGCCGAGGCAACTCTGGTGATGACGGACATGTGGCCTTCGGCACTGAGTTAGGGTTTCCTAAATTTCCCCATTTTAAAATATTTAGGTGGCAACTCTGTATCTGGCAAAGCAGTCCATGTTTGGCACTTCTTTTCAAAAAATCTGTTTCTCAAAACGATTTGCCGGATTTGGACTCTTTGGTTCAAGATTAAGAACCGTGACAATAAATCGAGTCCGAACTGTAGTAGCGAGGCCCCCCTCGCGGGCGCGTGCTACAGTAACCAAGCAATGACTTGGAAAGATGTAAGCCTACACAGCATTTAACTAGTTGTTAAACAGTGAACTCTGATATATGAAAGCATGTTGTTTCTCATATTTATTCCGCATATGGTTTATCTTTATTGTATTATTTTGGGGGCGTTACAACTTGGTATCAGAGCGTACTTGGTTTGAATACTTTGGGTACGTGGGAAGTGGTTAGTACCACAATAGGTTTGTCTCGCTTGATTGAGACGTTAACATTTCTTGTATGCTTATATGATAACATGTTTACATGATTATGTGGGTATGGAACTTAGTTCCTGAGATGTTGATTGAGTCTACGGGTTTGTGGAAGTCCTATTAGAAGAGCACTTGATCACTGCTATTTCTAATTGGAACTCTAGCAATGCCGTGGGACGGTCATTATCTAGGAAGGAAATTTGTATGTGTTTATGTGATTACATGTATATGTGGAGTGATTTTTATTGTTGTCCATTGTATTAGAACGCGAGTGAGTTAGCCTTGGCATGTTTGAAAATGTGCTAATACTTGTTGTTACCTTTCTTAAGATGTCAGGACATGGGCGTGGTGGTAGTAGGCGTGGTAGGCCTAGAAGGCATGAGGTGCCCATACCGGGTGATATTCTGGCACAGGAAGAAGGGGTTGGTCAGGCTAATGTAGTCGAACCAGTGGGTCAGCAGGCCATGGGCGCCTTAGTTCGTGAAATAGCCGGAGCATTTAGGGAGTCTATGGACATTCTCTGAGCTGAGAATCAAGTCAAAGCCCAAGTAGCTGAAGTAGGGCGCTCCTCAAATTGAGTACACCGAAGTTGGTGGTGACTGAGGAGCGCCGTTATTTGGAATTTGAGAAGCGGTTAAGGACTAGACTCAAGCTTCGAGTGGCCAGGTCCATGCTTAGAGATTTAGGCGCCTTGTGGAGGCAACAGCCCAACTCGAGATTGTTATGCAAGAAGAGGAGGAAATGAGGGGCTCCAGGAGGAGTCAGAATAGTCAAGGGGACAGTAAGAAGCAGAGGGGTTCTAACTCTCAACAGTCCTAGGGGTTTCAATCGAGGTCCACTTTTCTAATATCGAGTTCGGGTTTTGGAAGGGGTGGCTAGGGAAATTTCACTTGCTTTAAGTGTGGTCAGTTGGGCTACAAGTCTCCAGCTTGTCCTCAGAGAGGGAGAAGGTAGCAAGAAGCATCATCTACGGCTCGTTTTCAGAGCCAAAGTCAAGGGAGAGGCCAGCTGCTCAATGGTTACCAGTGTGGGCAGGCAAGGCATCTGAAGAGGTTTTACCCACTGTTGGGTGGTACATTTGGTGTGTCTGGTTGAAGACAGACACAGAGTAACCAGCCAGCACAGTCAGCACAGGCCTCGAGGGCCAATCAGGGAGCTTCTTTAGCTTAGTCAGTGCATCAGGCTTATGCTCCGAGAGGTAAGCAGGTTGAACAGAGACCTACTGGGCATATGTACACGGTTGTAGCTCCTTATCTAGTACCTGCTCCTTCTGTAGTGAGAGGTACCTTTTTGTTTTGCAATTTAGTTGCTAATGTGTTGATTGATACAGGTGCATCCCATTCTTTTATTTCGTTAACATTTGCATCTATTTTGGGTTTAGGGTTAGCATAACTAGAATCTCCTATTTGTGTAGAGTCACCAATTAGTGGTGAGATTATCTTGAAACAAGGATGTCGGGGTTGTGACATCGAGATTACTAGTCGTCGATTGCCATTCGCATTTGTATTGCTTGACATGCATAGTTTTGATGTCATATTGAGTATGGACTAGTTATCATCATATCGGGCTGTTATAGATTGTTACCGTCAGAAGGTTACCGTATGTACCTTGAGCAGTGATTGCTTTTAGTTATTGGGTGACCGTGTGGATAGAGTTTTATCACCGGTGTATGATCCGCGTGGGCGGAATAAACTTAGTTGTCTTCTTGCTAGCTTTATGAGCAGTGAGTGTGATGAAGTCCGGATTGAGTTGCCAAGAGTGGTTTGTGAATACTTAGATGTTTTTCCTGAGGATCTTACCAGTTTACCACCTCACCGAGAGATCGAGTTCTCTATTGATTTAGTGCCTGGTACGGCATCGGTTTCTATGGCTCCATATAGATTTGCGCTAGCTGAATTGAGTGAGTTCAAGATTCAACTCCATCAACTGCTAAATAAGGGTTTTATTCGCCCTAGTACTTCACCTTGGGGAGCACTGGCTTTCTTTGCTAAAAATAAAAATGGAGCGTTGCGACTTTGTATTGATTACCGAAAGTTGAACTGGGTTACTGTTAAGAATAAGTACCCAATGCCTCGTATAAATGATTTGTTTGATAAGTTGAAAGGGTCTTGTTGTTTCTCTAAGATAGACCTGAGATCGGGTTATCATCAGTTGAGAGTAAGGGAGGAGGATATCCCGAAGACGACATTCCGTACACAGTATGACCATTATGAGTTCCTTGTGATACCTTTTGGGCTAACCAATGCACCAGCGGTGTTTATGGATTTAATGAATTGAATCTTCCGGGAGTTTTTAGATCGTTTTGTGGTTGTCTTTGTGGACGACATTTTGATTTATTCACCTTCTGAGGAGGAACACGAGGAACCTTTGCGAGTAGTACTTGAGTTACTTAAAGCCCACAAGTTGTATTCTAAGTTTGGAAAATGTGAATTCTGGCTGGGGGAAGTTAAGTTCTTAGGCCATGTGGTATCCGGGGAAGGCATGACTATAGATTCATTCAAGATAGAGGCAGTGCAAGATTGGGCACAACCTAAGAATGCTTTCGAGATTCATAATTTCTTGGGGTTGGCCGAGTATTACCATAGATTTGTGAAGGATTTCTTTAAGTTAGCTTCACCTTTGACTAAGCTGACGAGAAAAGAAATCAAATTCGTGTGGAGTGAGACTTATGAGAAGTCGTTCCAAGAGCTTAAGGTTAGACTCACCACAACTCCAGTATTGATTATTCTGGAGAGGGGTTTGGGTTATTCAGTTTATTGTGATGCTTCACGAGAAGGTCTAGGTTGTGTATTCATGCAAGAAAGGAAAGTAGTAGCCTATGGCTCACGACAGTTGAAAATACATGAGAGGAATTACCCTACTCACGATTTACAGTTAGCAGTGGTGATATTTGCCTCGAAAATTTAGAGGCATTATTTGTATGGTGAGAAATTTGAGGTGTTCTCTGATCATAAGAGCCTGAAGCACTTGTTTACACATAAAGACTTGAATTTGAGACAAAAGAGGTGGATGAAATTCATAGAGGATTACGACTTTGAATTGCAATATCATCCGGGTAAGGCCAACATTGTGGCTGATGCTTTGAGTAGAAAGCCTATTAGCAATGTAGCTTCTATCGCCATTCGAGAATGGGAAATGTTAGGTACTCTTAATGAGTTTGACTTGCATCTGGGCGAGTCTGTTGAGTCTGCAACTTTGTGATTAGTAGTTGCACAACCTACACTTGTGAATCGAGTGTTGGAAGCGCAAAAGGGTGGCCTTGAGGTGGAATTGTTTCGAGAGAAGATTTCCAATGGGAAGTAGAAAGAGGTTTGACAGTGTATCCTGACCTGAGTGTGAGATACCATGACCGCTTGTTTGTACCGGAGTCTTGCCAAGAGGAAGTACTCCGAGAGTTTCACTATTCGCGCCTTGCTGTGCATCCGGGAGGCACAAAGATGTATCATGATCTTAGTCACCAGTTTTGGTGGAGAGGTATAAAAAAGGATGTGGCTCTGTTTGTATCAAAGTGCCTTACTTGTCAACAAGTGAAGGCCAAGCATCAGAGGCCAGTAGGTTTGTTGCAACCCTTGCCTATAGCTGAGTGGAAGTGGGAACATATCACAATGGATTTTGCTATGGGTCTTTCGAGGACTCAACGGGGTAGTGATGCCATATGGGTGGTCGTTGACCGGTTGACTAAATCGGCGCATTTTGTTCCCATGCGCGTAAGTGACTCTGTAGATTATCTTACCGACCTGTATATTAGGGACATAGTGAGGTTGCACGGGGTCCCTGTGACAATTGTTTTGGATAGAGATCCGCGTTTCACTGCTCGGCTGTGGCAGAGTTTGCAGAGTGCCTTGGGCACTAAATTAACTTTTAGAACTGTGTATCATCCTCAGACTAACGGGCAGTCCGAGCGTACTATTCAGATCCTTGAGGATATGCTTCGAGACTGTGTCCTTGACTTCACGGGTTCGGGGGAGAGGCATTTACCCTTAGTGGAGTTTGCCTACAATAATAGTTTTCAATCGAGTATTGGTATGGCACCATTTGAGGCCTTGTATGGTCGACCGTGTAGATCCCCTATGTATTGGGCCGAGGTGGGTGATGCACCTTTGTTAGTCCAGAGTTGGTTTAGAAAATGAAGGAGAAAGTTGCACTTATCCGTAAGAGGTTAGTTACGGCTCAGAGTCGCCAGAAAAGTTATGTCGACCGTAGGAGGAGACCTTTGTCTTTTGAGGTGGGAGATCATGTCTTTTTGAAGATATCACCTTTGTCTTCTTAATGAGGTTTGGGAAGAGTGGGAACTTATCCCCTCGATTTATTGGCTCTTTTGAGATCCTTGAACAGATTGGAGAGGCTGCTTATCGTTTAGCGTTACCACCATAGATTTTCGGGGTTCATGACGTGTTTCATATTTGTATGCTTCAGAAATATGAGCCGGATCCATCGCACGTGTTGGATTAGACCGACTTAGAGGTAGATGGGGATGCCTTGTATGAGGAGAGACCGGTAAGAGTCTTGGATAGACGAGACCAAGTCTTGCGAGGCAAGACAATTCTCTTAGTAAAAGTATTGTGGAAACATTACGGGGTCGAGGAAGCGACTTGGGAACGTGAATTAGAAGTCCAAGAGAAATATCCGGATTTGTTTGTTGATGCATAAGTATGTATTGAGAATTAATTTTCTTAATGAAAAGTATAAACATTGTATATGTTATAATCGTTTGGGAAGAATATGGATTCAATATAAACATTGTATATGCTTTGAGAATGTGAAATATTGTGGGTGTTGTATCACTCTTGGAAGCATCGTATATGCTGTTGGTAATCATTTTAGAAATTGGCTAAAACATGGTTTTGAAACATGATTTGTAATTTCGAGGATGAAATTCTTTAAGGGGGGGAGGTTATAGCGACCATGGTTTTGACCCATCTCTTGTGGTGTTCTGCCCTCGGGTTTGTATGGTTTGGATGGTGGTTCATGTCTTGTTTTCCTTGGTCTTCCCCTCATTGTTGATTATTGGGTTGTAGTTGGGTATTTGGAACGGGTTAATTGCTTGTTTTTCCAAAGTCAAGTTGCCCAAAATTTTGGTTCTCCGCTCGAGCGTGCATTCTTACACTCGAGTGGGCATTCGGGCGCTCGAGTGGGGACTGTGTCTGCAAAAAATACTGGGAGAGCGTGTTTCACGCTAGAGTGGGAGTCTGTGTCTTACGCTCTAGCGGGGCTTTCCACACTCGAGCAGACCATGTTATAACAGATCGTGAAAGTGACATTTCAGATCATTTTCTGTTTTTCTCTCTCTCTCTAAAAGTCTCTAAATTTCCAGATCTTGAGCTTCTCTCTCTAAAAACTCACATTCTCTCTAAGATTTCATCTAAATCCATTGAGTTCTTGACCCTAGTGCCTTTGAGAATAAGGTAGAGGGCTTCAAGAGCTCCGTATTGATCTAAGTAAAAGTGGGTTTCGTCATTTTTGGAGTTCAACCTTGCTTTGCTCATTTTCTCTTCTTGAGGTAGGAATTTTCTACACTCTAATATGGTTTTTAGCTTAGTTATTTGCTATTGCGTATAGATAGTGAAATTTGGTTGTGGTTTGGACAAATCTAAGATTTGGGTGTTATACGGAAAAAAGGGGTTTTTGATGAAATTGGCATAAATGGGTTTGAAGTTTGGATACAAGGTTGTATTGTGCCAAAATAGTTGTTTTTGGTGTTTGGGTTGATATTTGGTAAAAGAGGGATTTTTCCCTAATTTGATTAAATCATTATTTTGCATAAATAATTGGGATTAACATTTAAAATGTGAAATTGAAAGGTTGTGGTTATAAATGGTGATATTAGATATGTATTATCTCACCTATGGAAGTTTTGAATAAACTATTTATTCTGATATTGAACATCTCTTTAGAGATAATTGTAATGGGTTATCGGTGGAGGATAACTATGATTGTTGTAGAAATTATATGAGGATTGGGCGATTTAATGCTAATCCATTGTTGGTGTCATTGAATATGACCATGTTATAAATACATTGTATATGTATGTTTATTGGGAGGAGAAAGATGATGTACTCCATATGTGATTATGTTTATAAATACATTGCATTTGTATATTTGTTTGGGAGGAGAAAGGGGATAGACTCCATTTAAAGCAAGTCGGCCGGAGTGTTCTGGGTGAAAGATCCGAAAATTTATATATAAATGGGTGCCGATTCCTTCAGACAAAATATCCGTAAAATGGCAAGTTTGAAGTGTTTATGTGTGTTTCGCATAATTGGAAAACCAATGAGTTGTAGCCTTATTTTGGTTGTTGAAAGATAATGAATTTAACTCATGAATTGAGCAGCATGTATGAACTGGAAATGAATTGACGGAAAAATTGAATGAGGTTTGGTCTTAGTGGCATATGAATATGCAGGCCTTGTGGATGTCTTAGTATCGGTATTGTTTATGCACGTGGTATTTATACCTTTGCAAAATCTTATATATTGTGTTAGATTATTTCTACTGGGATGTTGGCTCACCCTATATGGGAATACAATTTTCAGGTGCAGATGAGATGTTTCCTCTAGGCAATAGCGTGGATGGACTCTCGGGAAGCAAGAGCTTCTTAATTATGTCTTGTTGTGTTTATGTTGGTTATTTGTAAAGCCAAGGGCTTAAGATGTAATGAGCGAGACTCAATTTGTGTAACCATGTAATGACTTGGAAAGATGTAAGCCTACATGGCATTTAACTGGTTGTTAAACAATGAACTCTGATATATGAAAGTATGTTATTTCTCATATTTATTCTGCATATGAGTTATCTTTATTGTATTATTTTGGGGGTGTTACAGGAAATGTTATGAGCATCTTGTTGTGTTATTTACGGAAATTTATGTCTTTATTGCTTAGAGGTTATGTTCTTAGCCATCATTGGAATATGGTATTTATAACGGCTCGGGTTAGACCCGACCCTGTCATGTTCTTAGATATGGGATTCGATACTCTTTATCATTGTTTATACTTCTTCTTATCTTGTTGTTATTAGGGTTTGGTTGTTCAGATTTGTTGGTTGTGTCTTGAACAGGTTGGAAGTTAGTTTTCCAAAAGAATTGTTGTCTGTTTATTTTCTTGTTTGCTCGAGTTGTGGCTTGGTTGCTCGAGCGGCTTTTGAGTTCTCTCAGTACTTTTGCAGGTCGGCAAAACGACTGGGAGTAGGGTGATCTTCGCTCGAGCGGTCCTTTCTTTGCTAGAGTGGTCTTCTGCAGTCTGCAAAACTTTTGGAAAGGGGTCATTGTGTGCTTGAGCCATGTTTTGGTCGCTTGAGCGGTATCACTTTCTTGTGTTTGACGTTTGAGTGGTAGTTTGGTCGCTCGAGCGGTCTGTGCGTATATCAGTACGGAAAAAAGATATTTTCAATCACATTTTAATCTCTCTCTCTCTCTAAAACACTCTCAAACCTAATTTCTTCACTCTTTCTAGTTCTTATCTAAAAATCTCAAATACACTCAAATCTGTTGATCTCGCCGCCCTAGTGCTTTGGAGAAAAGTGTAGAGTTCGTAAAGGTGAACAGTTCAATCGGTGAAGTTTTCATTTTTGACTCCATCTAAAGTTGGGTCTTGCCTTGTTTTTCTTCTACTCTTGAAGTAGGGACTTCTTCAGCCTTCTTGTATGATTCTTAGCTTCATTATGTGTTCCTTGTAAAGTATTGTGATTTAGGATTAGGGGGTTTGATTTAGGGTTTGGTTTTTGAAATGTAAAAGAGGGGTTTTCATAGGGGTTCTTGAGAAATGTTGTGATGATGAGTATATTGTTGAGTTGTATTGAAATATGGGAAAATTTCTCCTTTAAATGTGTTTTTGAAAGTAAAGGATGTTTTATTGGAAATCATTAGTGTTTGACCTATGGATGAAAGGAAAAGAAATTGAGTTTTGAAAAGATAAAATGAATGTACATGTTGATGATGAGAGTAGAGTTGGAGAAGTATTATCACTCCCATTTTGAAATTTATGAAATTATAGTTGTTGTTGGAAGTTTATCATTTGTATAAAGATATTTGTTTTGGGCTATCGGTTGAGGATAGCTTTGATTGTTACAAAAAATTGCGCGAAGAATAGGTTAAATGAAAACCATTTACTCATACATTTTGCATTGAACATTATTTCATATCCTTACATTGAAAATGTATTATTTTAATAAAAAAAAAATGGGTGAATGCCTTGGTGCATCTGGTTAGAGGTTGTGGTTGTAGTTTTATTATGTTGGTCTATGTATCCTTGGTGAAAGTCCATAAGTCTGTGCGGTTAGGTGCTAATCCTTCCAGTTAGTATCAGTAAAATGACTTTGGTAGTGCTTATATAGCCTAATGGTAGACGTGTACCTGGAGATTCCCAATGTTATGTATCCACTGGCCTGTTTCCTAATGTCAAAAGTATTATTTTATGAATTGATATATAATTATGGCATTGCATTGTTTTGAAAGAGGAAGTGTAACGTTTTGGTAAATGGCATGTATATACATTTACCATATGACTTTGTTAAGCCACATATATTGTGTTCAAGTATCTCTACTAGGTATTAGGTCACCCTATGTGGAAAACAACTATCAGGTGCTGAGGATATACCTCCACCAAGGAAGTAGCTTGGGAGGACCTAGCTTATTTTTATTCTTTTGTATAAATATTTATTGTAAAAGCCTTGGGCTTATATATATTGCATTTAACTCATTTTGTTGTATCCAAGTATCAACTTGGAAAGATGTAGCCATTAAAACATAAATTTATTTAGATTTTCTTTTGTTTCATGTGATTACCACATATCATATACTATGGATTTAGGATGTATGATTTATGAATGTATACATGAATATGTCATTTTTTGTACAATAAAGGGAATCAATGATAGATTAATATTGTATAAACTTCTACGTTTCCATTGAATATTATGAGGTGGTTTGTTGTTATTATTTTGGGGTATTACAATATTACTTGTTGTAGAATTGATGTGAGATAGGTTGAAATGAAACCTCTTGTGTTATCGATTAATTGTGGAAGTACGCAATTAGATGAGAATGAATGGAAGGAAATTGATATGCATGTATTGTGGAATGCAATTTGGCTATATTGAGGTAACCCATTCCTTTCGGTTAGCAACTGGTAAAGCGAGCTGATGTGCAATATAGAAGTAATGTGTTCCTTCTGGTTAGCACATGGTAAAGCAGACCGTGCTATATAGAGGTAATGCATTCCTTCCGACTAACAACCGGTAAAACAGGTACATGTGGGGTTCAATGAGACCATGGTGGTTATGTGGGGCTTGACAAGACCATTAGTTGTTTATTTGATTATGAAATTTGATTGCAAGCTTGTGTTTAATTGTAGAGATAACTGTTGATGAACATTATGAGGTGAATATTGAGTTTGGTAACAATGTGAGTATTGTTTTGATGTGAGCACGAAAACACAACAAATTAACTGTGAATTGATTTCGGAAATAAGTAACGTGATAAATTCATTCGGATTATATAACATGAATTGTAGAAATGTCAAGATGGTTAATGTGTATGTGATGTTCGAGGCGTGATTCAGGCTTACAAATCTCTTTAAACTGTATTTATGAGTATGAGGATTAGGAAATGGATTTTTAAGAAATTTTAAAAGAATGATTCCTTGAGAAAAGATATATTTATGTATGTATACTTTGGGTACAAAACTCACAAAATATATATAATTATGAATCATAGCATTTATGATCATAACTCTTTATACATTGTTATTGTTTAGAATCATGTATTTATATGAGAAAGGGAACTTTGATTGTTTCAATTTTTTTTTTTTTTTTAATTCTTGTTTCATAACTTTGAAATGGACTTTATTAAAGGAAGATGGTAATAGATTAGAGCAATAAAAATTTGGAGCATGACAAAACTTCATATTTTAGTTTTTAAATATTCCAAAATTTCAAATTTCAGATGAGATGTGCCATAATAATGAATAAGATTCTGTTTTGGACTTTCCATTTAAAAGATTTTCAAAATTATAAATTAGATATATGGCTAGATGTGCCAATAATTTTATGTCAAATATATATTTTAGCTTTTAAAAAACAAAAACAAAAAATGTAAACTTTGAACAAAAACATAGAACTTTAGATAATGAAATTTGAAAATTAACAGTGATAGGTTATGATCAATATGTATTGTATGGATCCATCTTTACTATTATAGTAAACAAACTGAAGTATTGTTTCATTGTTATTAAAATTATGAACTAATGTTCAATTGTTATAATCATTTAAAATTTTAATTTATTTTTCATATTATTATTATAAAAGAATCATACATTTAGGAATTTGAAAGGTGATAATTGTGGAATTTGAAATATATTACTATAATAATTAAAAGGTCAATAATTATAATTAAAGTGAAATTACTAATGATTTTATGACACTTGTATTTTTATATTTTATTAATTCAAATTTATAAAAATAAATAAATGAGAAGTTTTAAATTCATTGACTCGACAACATTGTTGCTTATGTAAAAGCATAGGTAGAAGTATAAATATAGATATAGATTTCATACAATAACCATTGAAACTGAACATAATAATAACGTCGTTGCATGTTGCGAAATCACAAAATTTAAGGAAATAATATTAATATATCATTGGCAATTGATTAAAAGAATTTAAAAATTAACTTAATTTATGTAAATTACATTTTGAACCAATCACAAAATGACACGTATATTTTAAGTGTCATAAAAATTCAAAAAAGATAAGAAAATTAGATTGAGATTTTCAACCTAAAAAAGGCCACAATGTTTTTGTTTAAATAGTAGCCATATCTAACAGTACTATTATTAAGTGAAATTTAGACTTGGTGTCCAAGCCTTCACGTGATGTCACGTGGCAGTTTTTTGGCACTTATCAGCCAATCTTATTAAATGAAAAATGCTTGGGAGCACTAATTAGTGCTCCAACTAATTAGGTGGCAGTGGGTCCCGTCATTAATGATGTGATGTTTTGGTCTTGGAGTTGTGTATTTTTTTTTTTTTAACTTTTTTAATGCATTAGTGCTATTAGTGGTGATGTTTTTAGTGGGATGAATCATTGTTGCTTATTAAATAGACTTATTTTCTTACAGTCCTGACTGATAAATTTATCACTATAAATTTATTTATAAAAATAAGAGAGACTGGTAAATTTATCAATAAGACTTGATGGGTAATAAGTCCCAAAAGTAGGATCTATTAGTAATTTACCTAGAAGCTTTTTCTAACCTAAAATACAAACTTTCTTGCCAATGGTACACGCGATACTTGTGTAATTCAAATAAATAATAAAAAAATTAATGTTATAATATGTATATTGCTCAAATGGTAAGAATGTTCTCGATGAAAATCAAGACTTTGGATTCAAACTTTATGCATCACGTCTATCCATACATATTATAATATTAATTTCTTTATTATTTATTCTCTTTTGGCTACTTATTCCACTAGTAAACTAATATATATAAAGCCATTACCCAACAAGACTATGGATTCTATTTTTTGCTTTTTGAAAATATGAAATAAGAAATTAATATTTAAATTTGTTTGAGAATTTATTTTTTGGTAAATTCCTTCGTCAGAAAACATAATTCAAATAAATAATAAAAAAATTAGTGTTATAATATGTATATTGCTCAAGTGATAAGAATGTTCTTAATGAAAATCAAGACTTTGGATTCAAACTTTATGCATCACGTCTATCCATACATATTATAATATTAATTTCTTTATTATTTATTCTCTTTTGGCTACTTATTCCACTAGTAAACTAATATATATATAAAGCCATTACCCAACAAGACTATGGATTCTATTTTTTGCTTTTTGAAAATATGAAATAAGAAATTAATATTTAAATTTGTTTGAGAATTTATTTTTTGGTAAATTCCTTCGTTAGAAAACACTTTTTAAGTTGATTTTCTTTACCATAGAAAACTATTTTCACAAAGAAACAAAATCATAAATATTCATGAACTTTCCAATTTTTTTCAGAGCGGGCGCGCGCACACACACACACACGAAAACATACCAAACAGATGAGGCCATAGGTTGCTTACAAGCCATTAGACAATTTTATCACCACACTATTGTCTTCTAGTTTCCCTCCCCCTATATATAGCCCTGTCTCTATATACACTTTTTGCGGAGACACACACAAACCATGGTTCATTTGGTTTCTCTATCCAAAGCCATGAGCTCAAAGCTCTTCCTAACCACGTCAACAATTCTTTTATTATCAATCTTTCTCTCATCAATTGATCAGATTAAAATTGTCTCTCATTTGTTTCAAACCAAGAAGTTATCTGCTAGTGACAAGCATATCATTCCAATTGTGGACGCAGTTGGGCCTTGAAAACAGAGAGATATGGAAGAGATGAAAACAGGGAATTTCTGTATGTATATTGATATCACTATTTGTGTTGTTTAGCTCCTTTATATAGAGGAGTTACAAGCCGAAAGAGAAAACATTAATGATGAAAGCATTACTAATAGAATGAGTAAAGTAGCACTAACATATAATATGCTAACAGCTACAATCATGGCCAACCCACTGATTGTGTAGTTTAATATAACAAAGCTAAATTCCTTCAATTACTCAATATGGTTTCCAACACTCCCCCTCAAGTTGGAGAGTGAATGTTGAGAAGTCCCAACTTGTGACTCAGGTAATTGAAGCTATCCCGCCCCAAGGCTTTCGTAAATATGTCTGCAAGCTCATCTCGTGAAGAAATGTAGATTGGAGAAATTTCACCAGCTTGTAGCTTCTCTCTCACAATGTGACAATCTATTTCAATATGTTTCGTTCTTTCGTGATAAACAGGATTTGCCGCTATATGCAATGTAGCTTGATTATCACAATACAAAGGAGCAGGGCCTTTTTAGTTGACTCTTAAATCTCGCAATATATATCGCAGCCATGTAATTTCAAGGCATGTGTTCGCCATGGCCCTGTACTCGGCTTCTGCAGATGAACGAGCCACAGTTGGCTGTTTCTTAGATTTCCATGAGACAAGAGAGTGACCTAGAAACACACAATAACCTGTAGTTGATCTTCTTGTTGTTGGACAACCTACATGATCTGAATCACAATAAGCTTTTAACTCAAGATTGTTTATAGCTGGGAAAAATAATCCTTGGCCAGGTGTACCCTTAATGAATCGCAAGACACAAAGTGCGGCCTCCATGTGTGGTTTTTTGGGTTGGTGCATAAACTGACTCAAATTCTGAACTGCAAAAACAATGTCTGGTCTTGTGACAGTAAGATAAATTAATTTTCCAACCAACCAACCTCCTATATCTCGTTGGATCATTGAGTATAACACCATCTGAGGTTTGTAATTTCACATTTTGTTCCATTGGACACTTTTCTGGCCGTGCCCCCGTTAAACCTGCATCTTGTAAAATATCTAGAGCATATTTCCTTTGGGACAAAAAAAGACCTTTCTTGGATCGCGAAAATTCAATGCCTAAAAAATACTTCAAGTCACCGAGATCCTTGATGCGAAACTGTTTGAGAAGGAAAGATTTAAGGTGTTCCATTTCTTCAAGATTATTGCCTGTAATGATAATATCATCAACGTAGATGAGCACTCCTGTAAAAGAATCGCCATTAACTTTGGTAAAGAGGGAATAGTCAGCCATAGATTGGTGAAAACCCGCTTTCTTAATAGCAGTTGAAAATTTGGAGAACTAGTTACGAGAAGCTTGTTTCAGCCCATAAAGAGATTTATGAAGCCGACACACCAGATTCTCCCCCTGTCGGCAAAGGCCAGGAGGAGGAACCATATAGACGCCCTCGTGCAAGTCACCATGGAGGAAGGCATTTGTAACATCAAGTTGGTGAAGAAACTAATTACGAGCAGTAGCAACAGACAAAAGACAACGGAGAGTAGTAAGCTTGGCAGTAGGAGAGAAAGTCTCAATGTAATCAACACCCTCGATTTGGGTGTAACCTTTGGCGACGAGACGAGCTTTGTAATGCTCAATGGTGCCATCAGATTTGTATTTGAGTTTTGTAGACACCCCATTTTTGACCGCCCTTAAAACTTGGGCACCATTGATGTTTTGCTTGGCGGAGAAAGGTGTGCAGGGCAAATGTTCAGTTTCTTTGGCAAGGAGAGAGGCAAATCCTTCAAAGCACGTTGTTTAGGGGTTTGGAGTTGAAGAAGAGAGGAAAGGAGAGGAGAAAACTAGTTTGGGAGAAGTTTGGCATGAATCCGGGTAGAAGCGAGTCGAGCAGCCCTCGCTGAATTGGGCTTATCTATCTGTACACTTGGACTTTAGTTATGAGGTCACCACCGTTGGAAAGAAGACTTCCGGGGCTTCATTTTGCACTCAAGAATTTTTTAAATCCGAGACCGGAGGGGGGAGATATGATTGGTTGAAGTTGGGCATCATCCTGGTTGGACCGAAACTGAGAAGCCTTCACTAAAACAAGCATAACGTTTTGCACAGTTGGAATTTTGATGCAAGGATGGTTCCATTGGAAAGCTTACTTCTGGGGCTTCAATTTTGACACAAGAATGACCTGAAAAGGAGTTCATATGAAGAAGTTATGCCCATTTGAAGTTGGACCTGCAGAGTAGATGTTTCCTGCCGACCGGCCAAAACAAATGGCCGACTGACCAAATAGATGGCCGACCGGCCAAATAGATTGCCGACCGGCCAGAAAAGATGGCTGACCAACCAAGTTTGCTAGCCGATGACCTTCTGGAGTATTCTACAGATTGAATGGATGCCAGCTGTGGCAGCTGGAATGCGCAGACCCTACTCCCCATGCGCGTGTGTGGCTGTTTTGCACCCTTTGCACACCCTTTGACCCCTTTTCTTGCACCCTTTGCTCAAGGCTTCTTGAGGAAGCCTTGACCCCTTGTCTTGGCTTCCCCAAGAAGCTTACCAGCTGTCCTAGCTTCTCCAATAAGCCTTGACCTCCCCTTAGACCCCTTTGACCTTTTGTAGCTTGTCTTAGAAGCTTAGTCTTGCCTATATAAGGGGCGTCTCCTCCTCCATTGTTTTGGTTGGATGTTTGGAACAAAAAACCAGAGATATATAGATATATCTGATATATACATACATATATCCCTTCATCTCTCACTATATCTCTCCCATTCAACCATCAAACACCCTTGTTCTTGGCCCATTTCTTCATCAACTCATAGCACAAGGCATCCTTACTCCATTGCAGCAACTTGAGGCTGTTCTTCAGAGCTTAGGAGCACCTAAACTTGGTCCAAGAGGTGCTGGTTTGCTGGTCTTCAAGGGTGAGTCCTCCTCTTCCCTTTTCTAGTCTTTTCTTGCTTCATATCTAAGCCATAGTTGCTTGCATTTTTGGGCTCCGACCCAAACTGTAAATCATCATATTTTGAGGTCCTCTTCATGTTTGATTGAGGACCTCTTGCTGTTTGAGGACAGTAGCTAGCACTTCCTTCATTAGCCCTCTTTATGCCATAATTTTGCATAATATTTTTGGCCTACGTGTGATCTGTTTTGGAGCATGATTTAAATTGTAGATAGGCTTATTTTAAGCCCCTCTTCAACATTGAAGAAGGGCTCATCACTGTTTGGGACCTCCATGTGCCACTTGTCATTATATCCCTCTTTGGTCCCCATTTTTGCATGATCTATTAGCCTATTATGCTTCTATTTTTGGTCATTTTACAGAACTGAAAACAGTCTTATTTTGACCCCATATTCATGTTTCATTAAGGGTCTTTGGCTGTTTGATGAATTTTTTGTATACTTTGTGTTTTGACCTCTTTTGGGCCCTATCTTGCATGGCATTTTGAGCATACTTGTGTACTGATTTAGGCTTGGCCATCAACTGTAAGTAGTCATATTTTTGGTCCCTCTTCAGTGTTGTAGAAGAGTCTTTTTCCGTTTGGGCTTTGCATCTACCACTTGCTTCATTGCCTCCCTTGCGGAGCCATTTTTGTATGATAATTTAGTCCCACTTGTGCTTACTGTTTGGCCATGCTTTGAACTGTAAAAATGCTTATTTTGGGGCTGCCTTACTTCTTTCTATTCATTCCATGTACCAATTATGCATGCTTTGTATAGCTGCAAGCCATTTCATGTACCTAGTTTTGCATTTCGGGAGAAATTCCATGCATCGGGTGTCATTTCGCCTCGTTTCGGGGATATTTTTCCCCTCATTTTGCTACTGATTTTTGCATGTTTGCATATCATATTCCATGTCTTGCCATGCTTTGGTATAGTGGCATTCGTGCCTTAGGTTCGGTCCTCGGTTTGCGTGCGTATCTGCACGCATTTCGAGTGTCTCATTTTCATCTCATGGCCACTGATGTGGGTGTGGCTGAGGTCCACTTACATTGGTGTAAGTCCATCTTGCACTGTGTATGCCATGTTTCAATGCGTTGTGCATGTTATGTTGTTAGCATTGTGTGTGCCATGTAGTTGTATTGCATGTTTGTATGTCTGATTGCATGCTTAGGTTGCATGTGCATTGTTGTGCATTGCCTCGCCTCTTGACCAACCATGATTGAGGTTGGGTCCCTTGTATGTTTTGTGTGCATTGCATTTGACATTGAAATGCACACTTGACTCTTTGGCCATCATGTATCGAAATGCGTGATTGGTGGCCCGAGGGTCGAGGGCCATGCTTCCTTGAGTCCATTACATGATAGGGAGTGTGTCCATGCATACATGTGCTTGAAATCCCATGCCATATGCTGTCTGTCCTCTGTTGCTGTCAAAACTGTCTCCTGCAGGAAATTTCTGCTGGCCTGCATAATACATTGCCGACCGGCCGTTGGTGAATGGCCGGTGACTAAATCAGCAGCCGATGGGAATTATACACTGCCGGTGGGAATTTCCCCCAGCCGGTGGTATTCTGCGGTGTGCAAGGAATCTGTCCCAGAATTTTGGCATTTTTTAGAAAAGCAAGGCAGTAAAACAGATGCAGCAATGGTATGGTGCGGGCTTTCCGGGCGAGACGGATTCGAGCATGCATCATTCGCGCATCCCAAGGCGACGGCTGCGACCGCCTTCCCTTTGCCTTTAATTTGTTAATTAAATAGGAATTCTATAATAATTAATTAAGTAGTTAGTTATTTATTCGGACTGTAATATTTATTCGGCCCCTCCGAGTGAGGGCGTATTTGTAATAAGTGTGGGTGCGTGTGTGCATGTCTTCCAATCCCCACTTCTTTCTCCCTTTTACTTACCTGCTTTGATGGTTAGTATTAGGACATGTTTAATTTAGCATACCTTATGCTATGCATGCGTGCATCCATACATTTGTCTTATATGCACCGGGCTCGGTACATCATTCTAACTGCATTTGTATTTCAATCCCAAATTGAATACGTGCATTAATTGGTTGCATTTCACATGCCATGTTTAGGTTAGCCGAGCCTACTCTAATTGCATCTTGCATGTGATGCATTAGTCAACTTGACATGAACTAGGATCACGCATGTTTGCTAACTAGTTTATTGTTTTGGCACGGAGTACGATGTAAGTATTTATGCTTTAGCATCTCGCATGCGTGTGAATGTTAACCTGATAGCATGCTTACCATGTGGCTAGATGCTTATGTGTTATAAATTGTTTAAATGCCTGTGGGTGAAGGTTGGATTGTTTGAGTTGGAAAAACTCGTTGAAATCCGTATTTTAGCCTACTTGCGAGTAGCAAATTCCAAAGTAATTTTTTTAAGACAAACGGATATGCAATGCTTATTTCCAAATTAGGCAATCTAGTCTATACTTGTTTGTCGTGCGCATAACATAGTAATTCTAGGCTAATAACTGGGATAAGAACACATAACGTTTTCAAAATCGGATATCATGGTTAGTAGAGGCCAGTCTTCAGACCGGGCGAAAGGGGGTGCTCATAGCTGACCTTCCCCGATCGTACCCAAGCTCCCGAGCCGAGACAACTCCAGTGATGACGGACATGTGGCCTTCGGCACCGAGTCAGGGTTTCCTAAATTTCCCCATTAAAAAATATTTAGGTGGCGACTCTGTATCTGGCAAAGCAGTCCATGTTTGGCACTTCTTTCCTAAAATCTGTTTTCTCAAAACGATTTGCCAGATTTGGACTCTTTGGTTCAGATTAAGAACCGTGACAACAAATCGAGTCCGAGCTGTAGCAAAGCCCCCCACGCGGGCGCGTCTACAAGTTTAAACACCCATTTGCAGCCAATGGGTTGATGACCAGCCGGTAAGGGCATAAGGGTCCAAGTGCGATTGAGTTGCAATGCATCTAACTCAACCGTCATAGCAAGTAGCCAGTTAGGATCTAAAGCAGCTTGAGCAAAGGAAGTGGGCTCAGTGGGGCCTGAAATGTTAGCAAGAAACACATGGTGCGAAGGAGAAAAACGGTGAGTGGAAAGGTAATGAGACAAGGGGTGTTTAGTACCTGAAGGAAGAGCCGGCAGCGAGGATGACGGAGCAGGGGAAGCAGAAGCAAAAGACAGAAGGTAATCGCGGTGCCAAAGAGGGGGTTGCGCAGAATGGGTCGAGCGACGTTGGGGCAAGGAAGGAGGAACAGAGGTGGGAGAAGGAGGCAACGATGTAGGCGAAGGTAGAGGATTTTGGGAGGAAGCGGGTGCGGGTGCGAGTGCGGGTGCGGGCGTGGGTAAGGAAGAGGTGTGGTCTAGTTGAGAAAGAGGTAAGACAGTAGGGCGAGTGCAAATTGGGTTGGAAGGAGAGTTGGGCTGGTAAGGAAAAAAGGTTTCAAAAAATTTGACATCCCGACTCACAAGAAAAGTTTTAGAATCCAAGTCATAAAGTTTGTAACCCTTGTGGCCGGTGGGAAAACCAAGAAAGACACAACGTCGTGCACAAGAGGCAAATTTATAAGCAGGATGAACAATGGTAGCATAACATAAACATCCAAAAACACGAAGATGGGCAAGAGGCGGTAGTTTATGATAAAGTAACTCAATGGGAGATTTATTGGCCAACAAAATGGTAGGTAAACGATTAATGAGGTATACAGCGGTTAGCACACACTCACCCCAAAAAGACAAGGGAATGTGTGATTGAAAACGCAAAGCACGAGCAATGTTAAGAATATGCCGGTGTTTGCGCTCAACCACCCCATTTTGCTGAGGAGTGGAAACACATGAGCGTTGAAATTCGACACCAGTATTAAGAAAAAAATCCCGCATGGAAATAAATTTGGAGCCATTATCGCTTCTAAGAGTTTTGATGATGACATTAAACTGATTATAGACTAGGGCAAAGAAAGCTTTAAGCAAGGCCTGTGTTTTAGATTTGTATGTCATCAAGAAGACCCAAGTACACCTAGTAAAATCATCCACAATTGTAAGGAAGTAACGTGCACCAGTATGTGAGGGAATGCGATGTGGACCCCAGATATCACAATGAAGTAATTCAAATGGTGAAACAGTTAATGTTGTACTTAAGGGAAAGGGAATGCGGGTTTGCTTAGCCATAGGACAAACAACACAATCATTATTAAATGAAATAGACATGGAGGGAAACAATTTAGATAAGAGTTTAAGACGAGCTGATGAAGGATGCCCAAGACGTTGGTGCCAGATTGAGGACGGTGATGAGACATGACAGGAAAGTGGGGCTGTAGTCAATGGCGACATGTAGTAGAGTCCATTATTCTGCTTCCCCCAGCCAATCATCTTCCCCGAAGCCAAGTCCTGGATGACACAAAAATCAGCAAAAAGAATGATGCAGCAATGAAGGGATTTGGTGAGTTTACTAGCAGACAGTAAATTTAAACGAAAAGAAGGAACGTGAAGAACTTGGTCTAAAGTGATGTCTTTATTGAAAGAATGGTGCCTGTAGAATCAATAGGAATTGACGATCCTGTAGGTAGGGTAATGGAAGGAATAGGAGATGGATGACTATGAGAAAAAAAAAAAGGAATTGGATGTGATATGATCTGTGGCTCCACTATCAAGAATCCATGAATGAGAAAAAATTGAATTAATGGATGGAATAGAGGGATGAAACTGACCTGCTGCATTAGCAAAGACATCGGAGGTTTCGGAGGATGATTTGGACAAGTTTGCCATAGCAGTGGTGAGTTGTTTGCATTGCTCCTCAGAAAGCCCAGCAAGAACCTGGTGCAAGATATGGGTTGCCGAATCAGAATGACTAGCAAGGTTTCTGTGGGCTGGCTGCTGTTGTGTGGAAGGGTCCATGGTGTGAACTTGGTGGATGGAATGGTTTCCACGCGGATTGGTGTTGTTTCGTTTGTTCCGATCACGCTGCTGTTGTTGAATAAAGCCATGATTGTCTGCATTGGTGCCCTTTCCACAAAACAACCTGTGTCCGGGCGGGTATCCATGTAATTTGTAACATGTCTCGATATTGTGTCCATCACGATCACAGTAGGAGCAATGTAGATCAAAAGAGGATGAACGATCTCCAGATTGATTTGGATTTCCGGAACGAGAAGAGTGATTGAAGGATGAACGATCTCCTGACAGATTTTGGGTTCCAAAACGAGAAGAGTTGGAGCCTTTGTACTTATGCATTGTTGCAGTAACAGAAAAGTTTTCTGTTGAGGAACCAATTTCCCGTTGTTTTTCTTCTTGAGTAATTAAAGAATATGCCTTCCGAACACTTGGTAATGGATTTATGAGAAGAATCTGACCACGTATGGCATTATAAGACTCATTTAGACCCATGAGAAATTGCATAATTTGATCTTGTTCCCGTTGTTCACTGTAAACCTTCATTCCACCACAAGAACAAGTGGGTTGAGTTTTATAGGATGCAAGTTCATCCCATAAAGCTTTGAGTTCTTTATAGTATGTGGAGATAGGCATAGAACCTTGTGCATGTGAACTGATTGATTTTTGGATCTGGAAAATTCGTGGAGCATTGCCTAGAGAAAAACGATCATGGAAATCGTTCCAGATCTCATGTGCCGTCTCAGCGTACACAACACCATCTGCTAAATCTGCTTTAACGGAGTTGAGAAGCCATGAGAGAACCATTTTGTCACAGCGTTCCCACAGGGCATAATCGATAGGCTTCTCGGTTGTGTGCGGGGCTTTGATCGTACCATTAACAAAACCAATTTTGTTTTTGGCAGTGAGAGCAATCACCATGGAGCGTCTCCATGTTGCATAATTGTTTCCGTCAAGACGCTTCGAGACCAGGAAAAGGCCTGGATGATCTGATGGGTGAATAAACAAAGGGCTTGAGGGTTCAACCATGGAGTCCTTATTCTGGTTGTCACCCATGTTGAGTGAAGGCAAGGGTTTGGAAACCCTTGAAAGCTTCAAACAATAAGGATATCAAGAATCACCCAAACCTGGCTCTGATACCATGAAAACAGAGAGATATGGAAGAGATGAAAACAGGGAATTTCTGTACGTATATTGATATCACTATCTGTGTTGTTTAGCTCCTTTATATAGAGGAGTTACAAGCCGAAAGAGAAAACATTAATGATGAAAGCATTACTAACATAATGAGTAAAGTAGCACTAACATAGCACTAACATATAATATGCTAACAGCTACAATCATGGCTAACCCACTGATTGTGTAGTTTAATATAACAAAGCTAAATTCCTTCAATTACTCAATATGATTTCCAACAGGCCTGAGAGCTTTGCCTTTGACCCACACGGCGGAGGTCCATACACCAGCATATTGGACGGCCGGATTATCAAGTGGCTACAAAATGAACGGCGGTGGATTGGTTTTGCTGTGACCTCTCTGCATAGGTATGCCCTACCTTATCATCATCAACATCATGATTATCAACCTTCTACATTCATATTCATTTAGTATGGAAAATTATTAAATACTTATAGAGTAAGCATAGTCTAGCTATAAAGAATAGTTTGCGGGTTAACTTTTGTTTCATAATTACTTAATAAAAGTGAGTTAATATGTATTTTTCATAATTTTTTTATTACATGATTAATTTAAAATTATATAAATAATAAATGTTTTAAAATTATTTAATATTATATCCTAGGAAGATATTAAATTGGTAAGTAGGCGTGGGGTGGTAAATTTTGGAGACCAGTGGTTACCAAAAAGTAAAACATATATACATACATATTCAATTGTAAATAATGTCTTTAGAGGCTTTGTAGTTCGACCTTGAGTCACGAAAACAATATTTTCAAAGAAGTAATGTTTTTTTTGATAAGTAGAAAGAACTTTATTGATGATGAAAGCAATACAAGCATAAAACTTACATCAACAAAGAGGGAAGTGCAAAAAGCATCACCAGTGACCTTAACAATCCCAACTAGGTTGGCATCGCTAAGGAAGCAAAATCATCTGCTAGCACTTAATCCAAGATTGGCGAAAAACCAATCCAGAGAAACCAAGAGACAGAGAAGAAAAAATAAAAAACTAGGCCTATAGATTGTCTAATCAGAACCTTTGCTACCATGAACTCCATTCAAACAACAACCAAACCACCAAACTTGAGCCTACACCCTCAACCTCCATATGTGATACAAAACCTCACCTATATTCATTCCATTCCTCACAGCAGCAGCAAAACAGATCACAGCAGCCACTAGCCAGGAGCCTGATCCAATCCTCATAGCAGCAGCCACCATTTAGACTTGAGCCTGATCCTTCAACCTCCAATACTGATACAAAACTACACAGCGGCTAGAAGAGGATGGAGAAACCTCAGACCATTCCAACTGCAGAGCAGCAATGCCTCACTCCATTATGTAGTCCAGATTAGCAGATTAGCAGACTGTTGAGATGTTAGCAAAATGCACCAGAACAGTAGGCACCAGAGCAGTAGTATGCAGCAGTAGGAGGCACTAGATTAGCAAAATGCACCAGATTATCAGATTACAAAGTGATGTTGTAGTTGTTGCACCTATTGATGATCCAAAAGCTCACTGCTGGTTAAGAAGTAATTAGTGGGTAAATTCAATGGCATCTCAACTTTTGGGACTCGATCAAATATTGTGGTGAGAACATTGAAGCTGCAAACTCAATAAAGACAGGTTTTCAATCAATGCAAGTTGTTGACTTGTGACAATGGCAAGTACAGGTCCTTGTGGCAACTCTTGAAAAACTTGACTCCATATTTGAGCAGCAGTCCAAATATATCAACAGCAGCGCTCATAAGGTATAATTAGCAGACCAAAAATAGCAGCAGCAACCATAACAAGGTACCCCTAATAGCTACTCGTTGGTGGAAGTGCTGCAATTAAAATTACCCTCACAGATCAATAGCAAGGATGATGTGAGCATTATTATCTGACCCTCACCACCATACTTAGCATTAAAGTAGAATGTAGGGATGAACAAGGAATGAGACAGATTTTATCTTGATACTTTCAAAAAAGAAGTGAACCTTAACATCAGATTCCATACAGCATCATACCAGCAAAAATAAACAAAGCAGCACACACAATGACACAGCAGCAAACAGAGCTTCATAGCAGCTAGAGCAGAATAACAGAGTTGCAGTAGCTGATTACACTAGAAAACCAACAACACAGCAAACTAAAGCACATGGACACCAACAAATCCAGAGCACAACAAACTCTTCAACAATCACCAACCACCTCCAATCCTTATAGGTTTTGTCTCACCCATTTTATATTTGAAACTATCTCATTAATGGAGTAGAAGCACCCCATATCATAAGACTTCAACCACATGGCCACTCTAATTTTTATTAACTCACACAAATCTACAACAGCAGGTTGAGTATTGTTGAATATGCAGTCATTTCTGTATGTCCACATGGACCAAACACAAGAAATGAAAACCACTCTCCAAACTAGCTTTTCCTTTTTCCTGACCTTCCATCCCAACCACCATTGCATCAACTCTTCAAAAGATCCTGGAATCACCCATTGAATTCCCCACCAGTCCATAATATTAGACCAAACATGCCACACGAAAGAACAAGATAGAAGAAGGTGATTAGAAGATTCCACTTCAGCTTTGCACAACACACAGGATAGAATCCCAGATCCTAACAACACTCCAATACTACTAAGGAAGGTAGATGTTTTGAGCCTACCTTTCCATGCAAGCCAAGTAATAAATTTAGCCTTAGGAGGGGCAAAGTTATGCCAAACCAGATCTGATGAGCTGAGAACAGGACTAGCACTTTGCTTATACCAATAATACATACCTCCAACTATAAATAGCCTTGACTGCTCAGCTTTCCACCTTAATGAGTCCTTTTGATCCAGATGAATGCAAGGTCTTGCTCCTAACAGATTTTGCAGCCTTGCCACCTCATCTTCTTCCTAACCAAATAGAGGCCTTCTGAAATTAAAACAACCATCTGTTTGTACTATTACCACAGGAAATCTGCATTTTAAGGGTGATCTCTTTATCTAGATTCAGCTGGTACAACCTAGGAAATTGGGATTTAAGACTTGATGATCCCATCCAAACATCATCCCAGAACTTCACCCTATTCCCATCACCAATCCTAATCTCCACATTTTCCATAAAGAAGTTATACAACCTAGGATTTGAATATGGTACAGCAATCACATCTCTCCAGATAATAGAAACATACCCAAGATTAGTCAATGTAGAGAACCACTGACCCCCAGAAACACCATATTTGGCACATATCACAGATTTCCACAAAGCTTCATCTTCCAAGGCATATCTCCACCACCACTTGAGAAGCAAGCACTCATTAGTTACTCTAATATCTCTTATTCCAAGACCCCCTTGATTCTTATTCAGCTGCACCTTTTTCCATTTTACCAGATGGATCTTCCTTTTTATATTCATCCCCTCCCCAAAGGAATCTAGCTTGAATCTTATCAATTTCTTTAGCAACACACTCAGGAATCTTAAACAAAGACATATAATATATAGGTAAGGAGGACAAAACAGATTTAATCAAAGTGACTCTACCAGCATAAGAAAGCAATCTTCTCTTCCAACTAGATAATTTCTTTTTAAATCTATCCACCACTGGCTGCCAGGTTTGCTTCCTACCTAGGTTGGCACCAAGAGGCATCCTCAGGTAATTTAATCGAAGCTTATGACTTAGACAGTTGAGTTTGGTTGCAAACTCTTCAATCAACCCATCATCCACTCCCACACCAGAAATCATGCTTTTATGAAAATTTATCTTTAACCCCAAGATCACTTCAAAGCATCTCAAAATGCATTTCACGGCCACAATCTCAGTCCATTCAGCCTCACAAAATAAAATGGTGACGTCAACGAACTGGAGATGAGATATGTTAACCTCTCTATCACCCACTACCACTCTTTTTATAATTCCCAACTCCTTAGCTCTTGTCAACAATAAGTTCAGCCCTTCCACTACAACATTAAACAAGAAAGAGGAAAGATAAAAGAGGATCGCCCTGTCTTAGCTCTTTTTGTGGAGAAAATTCAGCGGACGGTGAGCCATTGACCAAAATAGAGATTCTAGCAGATTCCAAACATTCTTTCATCCATCTAATCCATCTTGATCCAAACCCAAAGCTAGACAACATCAGCAACAAACAGTTCCAGTTAACAGTATCGTAGGCTTTCTGAAAATCCATTTTGAGAATAAGGCCCTTCTTCTTTGATTTTTTCCACCAATCCACTACCTCATTTGCTATCAACACGCTATCCATAATATTTCTTCCCCCCACAAAAGCAGACTGAACCTTATCAATCACAGTCGGTAGGACTAGCTTGATTCTATTGGCCAAAACTTTGGACAACACTTTATAAGGAGAATTTATCAAGCTAATGGGTCGGTAATCAATAAGAGAGTTAGGATTATTCTTCTTGGGGATGAGAGTAACAAAAGAGCAATTTACCCCATAACCCAATTTACTATTACTGTAAAACTCCTTCATGAACTTCATGATGTCACCTTTCAACAACTTCCAGCTTTTTTGAAAAAACAGCATATTAAACCCATTAGGGACTGGGGCTTTGTTACCATCACATTCTTTTATAGCAGCCCATACTTCTTCCTCTGTGAATTCTCTCTCCAGACTATCACCTGCTTGGGTAGCCTCAATCTTCTTGAACTCTCCACCAATGCTTGGCCTAAACCTCCAATGTTCAGTAAATAAGTTCTGGAAATGATGACAAACTGCTTATTTGACCTCACTAGGTTCTTGAACCTCAACCCCATTAACCTCAATAGAAGCAATCAAGTTTTTGTTGTGACTCTTAGTGGCCATAATATGGAAAAATTTTGTATTTCTATCTCCCTTAAGGGCCTAATCAAACCTAGATTTTTGCACCCACATCCATTCTTTTCTTTTCATGAGTTTCCATATCATACCCTTGACCTCCTTTCATCTACCCTGTTCCACCGCATCCAACTCCCTTGACTCAAATTGTAAATCCAGGGAATGTAATTTCGATTCAATGTCTTGCAAGTTTGAGTCCACATCACCAAACACATCCACATTCCATCTTTTTAAAGCAACTTTTAAAGCTCTCAACTTTGCCATAATGGTGTAGCTTGCCCAACCATGAACATTTGTTGATTCCCAGACTCTTTTTACTTCATCAAGAAATTTGGGATGGAGAACCCAGGCATTGATGAACTTGAAGGGTTTTGGCCCCAATTTCTAACATCCTCCGTCAACATAATGGGGCTATGATTAGAAAACAGTCTAGGTAACCCCCAGACTTTATATTTATGCCAAACCAACCACTCAGGGTTAACCAGAAAACGATCAATCCTACTCCAGCTTTGAGAGTTTCCCCAAGTGTATTTCCTACCCAACATGGGGATATCAACCAATTCAAGATTACTGATGAAATTACCAAACTCACCCATACCTCTATCCCTCATAATACACCCTTTCCTTTCACTAACAGTTTTAACTTCATTAAAATCCCCTCCTAAACACCATAGATTAGGGAAAATAGACTTCAAATTAGATAAAGTCCCCCACAACCTCCTCCTATTCAAATCATCATTTGGTGCATAAATATTACCAACTACACAATTAATAGAAGAGTGCAAAATACCTGCCAAAAGGATAAAACTTCTGGCGGAACAACACTCTTGTAATGAGAACACATCAGGATTCTAGATACAGAGAAGCCCGCCAGAGCTGTCATCCACGTCCACAACCATGAACTTTAACGAATCAATAGGCCATAAAGATCTAACAACATTGACATCAATACTTGATCGCTTTGTTTCTTGAAGCAACACATATCAACCCTTTTTAGCCTCAATAATTCCTTAACCCTTGATCTCCTATCTACCCTACCAAGCCCTCTAACATTCCAGGATAGAATCTTCATAAGTACATAAATAATCACCAAAACCCCTTATCAAGTGCTAGAATTAAGCACCTGATCCCACCCCTTGTACTTTCACTCTATCAATGTCATCGTTTTCCATCTGAATTATTCTATCCACAACTTTAGCTTCATTCCCATTCAGTTCCAGACCCAATAGGGTGCCCAACTGAACTGTGGCCTTTGCTTCGTTTATGATTTTCTTGTGCTTGCATCCAGGGTTGCTAATAGAAAGTGATGACGAAGTAGCCAGTGCTGCAGCTCGAACAAGGGCACCTCTTTGGAATCCATTTTTGAATGGTGCCCCAATTCTCCCTTTTCTACTCCAGAGTTTTCCCTGCACTCCAAGATTGTTCATCTTCTCCTTACCACTACATCCTCTTTGTAAACTTGACCTTTTACTTTCGTTTAATTGGGTCTTTATTTTGTTAGACCGAGCCATTGCACCAAATTGAAATACTTCTCCTTCATCTTCACTTGGGCTGAGCTCATCATCACTATCCTCAACTTCTTCACTTGCGCTTTCCTCACCAGCTAAAATGGTCCTATCATTTTTGGGCCCCTTACTATGCCCCATCAACTGGGGTTGCATCCAGCACCACTTCCAGAGATATATTGGGTTGAACAAGATCTCTATCACTTAAACTTCTCACGAGCCCATCAGGCCCATTTGAAGTCTCCACAACCGCAACAGCTGGTCTTTCAATCTCCTCCACCTCCTATACTAAAGGGTGTCTGCAAGCCGGCATTATGTACTGTGATTGCCTCAACATGCTTGCAGATTTCCAACGCCACACCTGTCTCATTAACCATAGATACGAAGGCTGAATTACACGTGTGATCATGCCTTTCCCCCACCATCACATCATTAATCTACTTTCTACTTGCCATGGCATGATTTTTCGCCACATCAGCCACTATGTTTCCCATGTCATCATCTTCAATCCTCCTTTCATGGTAAGTTACAGAGCAATGGTCTCCACCTCCCATGGAGTTTACTGGCAAATCTCCATCCTCGACTATACGAATAGGATAACTACTACCATCTCTTTCGAGAATGACCATTTTATCAATACGTTCCAGATGAGATGTATAGATTCTAACTTTCCCACACTTCAGAGACTCCTTACTTAAAACATTATGATCAAACTCAATAACTTCACCACAAACTCCACCAATTTTTCGAAAATTATTGACGTTCCAGAGATTTGGAGGCATACCAAAACAGCTTAACCATACAAATCTATCATTATCCAACCTCATACCTTTATGCCATTTAGTGATTGACTCGCACCACTCCATAATCCAATCCCCAAAACTGCTCATCAGTTGCTTCATATCTTCCTTAGATTGGAAGGTTATAAGCGCATTTCTTCCTCTGCCTCTCCGGAAATTATTGGCGTTCCAGAGATTTGGAGGCATACCAAAACAGCTTAACCATACAAATCTATCATTATCCAACCTCATACCTTTATGCCATTTAGTGATTGACTCGCACCACTCCATAATCCAATCCCCAAAACTGCTCATCAGTTACTTCATATCTTCCTTAGATTGGAAGGTTATAAGCGCATTTCTTCCTCTACCTTCTCTGAGTTGAATATCCTGCAGCCCTCTGTTACAGCATTCTATGTTGAAATCATTGAAACTGCGGTAAGGTTTAAGTTTAATCACTGCACTCAATAACAGCCAACCAATGGCATATTCATCCGCCATAATTCTGATGTTATTACCACTACCAGTCTTCCCTCCTTTCAAAACCTCAGCGTAGAGCGTCTCTCACCAAACCCAGCAACCTTTGATCTCATTACCCTGACTGGTTTTGAGTCTACCATTCTTGAAGTAGTGAGGTCCTTGTCTTTCCCAAAATCCGCCTGTTTCACCTTCAATGTTTTATCACCGCACCATACTCCATTAGCTTTCTGAATGGCTAACCCTGCTGTAACAGGACAATCATACCTATTGTAACCGAATCTGGTTTTCGTAGCTTTTCTCCTTTTCTCTGGGATATAAACATCTTTAACAACACCGAAGTTTGAAAACATAGTGAACAAACCTTTAGGATTCATCGACTCCGAGATGTCATCCACAAATAGTGTGTGAAGCTTTGCTAGCAATCCATGCCTACCTGATCTTCAACGGAACACCGGCATCCATCCACCTTCGCTTGGAGCCATCCAATTCGGGCAAGCGCACTACCTAACTTCTTTATATCAAATAAGCACTGAGTTATATATTAATCAAAGAAGTAATGTTGTGTACACTATGTTATTCTTATATGATGTTTTAACATAAATTATGTATTTGAGTGTTTTTTTAACCATAAATACTTTAATAGCCCTGAAAAATATTCAAAAAAAGTGTTTAATATTAAATTATAACATAGATTTACCCTTGATGTAGTGTGCATTATGTGCAAAATAACCTTGATTTATACATTTCAAATTTTGAGACTTAAATAGGCAACATAATTGTGTTTTTTTTTTTCTTTCTTAATATTTTCCCAAATATATATGTCAATTCTAAATAGGGGTAGCTAATGAATTTGCTTGGCCACACAAGGGTTGTAATGAAGCCTTCAATCCTTAGGGCTCTAATTTTCCAGGTGGGGTCATATATTGTATTTTTTGCATGGCTCTTATGCATGTATTTACGATGGTATTACATACACTAACTAGTGTATTAACTAGTGTACTATCACTAGTTATGACATTATTATTGACCACATTCATTATACAAACACCAAAAACATCTTAAATTATGCCACATTATCAATTAGTATACTAATTAGTACATTAATTTGTGCATATAGCATTATTCATGTATTTATTGGTGGTGCTACATGCACCAATTAATGTACTAATTAGTGTACCAATTATGCCACATCATCAATTGATACACTAGTTATTACACTAATTGATACATATAGCATTATTCTATATTTATAATGTTTTTCATATGCACCACTTTTCAAAGATATATGTTTTCCAATTAGATTTTATCCAAACAAGTTTTAAAACAATAATGCTACATATACAAAAAAATCTATGCACAAAACTCTCATGTGAAAGTGAACTCATACATGTGAGACGTATATTGGACCTACTTTCATGTGAGAGTTTCTATACATTTTGTGAATTTTTTGTGTAAATAGTATTTTTCTAAGAACATATTCATTGAATGAAGGAAATGTTATTTAACAACTTTTCAACTACTTAAAATGACAACAGAAACTTTAATTAGATTCTTGGAGTTCACTAATTAAACCAAAAATCATTAAATGAAAGTGATTGCTTTAGCCACATTTAATAACTACAGTACTTGAAAATACAACAGAAACATTTAATTGAAATGAAAATTGAATAATGCAACAGAATAAATAGAACATTATGCACAATGATAGAGACAATAAGGATGACATGATTTGAACCTATGATTTTTCACAATCAAAACTTTGATGCCATGTTAGATCATTAATTATTTTTAAATTATATTAATTAAGAAATTAGTTCAACAATGTAAATCTAGCTAACAAAAATAAGGGGAGGGGAAATCCATACAAAATGATATGGGAAATTTGTATCGATTCATTTCCAACCAAAAGATCCATCAAAGTGGTTTATTATTTCAAGAAACATCACTATCATATCATTTGATAAGTTTCTTTTTATATAATTTATGGTTGCAAATCATTTCCATTAATTTGATTAGAAGAATGGAAAAACAGAAAGTACATCTAGAAACAACATGAATGAACTGGAATGCTATTACAGAAAATTATAAAACCTTTTACAATTTCTTTCATTTTTCTCTCTAATAAAAAAATAACATCTAACTAGAACACATTATTGTGTGTTTGGGAGAAAAAATATTGGGTACACTTAACTTTTAGTATAATACACAAATTAATTGGCCCTAAAGTTGAACTTATAACCTCAGAGTTATTAAGTCAAGTTTTTTACCATTGAACTAATAGTCACTCCTCATTTTTCTTTTGAATATTGGAATTAATTGTTCTAGCTCTATTTTCTTCTAGTTTTGACCTCAAAAGGGCTTCATGGGCCTAAGCAGTTAATTGATCTAATTTTACGTCCCACACACTTGAGTATTGTAAAAACACTTGTGAGTATTGTAAAACAAATTGATAATTTAATTTGTATCTCGATCTTTCTTGTAATCAGAGGTCAGTGAGTAGTAGAAGCTACCCCACTGCCATTGGGTTTTTGAGCCCCCAACTAACCATATATCTCTTTGACCTAAACATTAAAAAATCTCAATTCACATTTATTTTGGTTTCAAAGATGGCTGTGAAGGTTCACATGACCATGAACAAATGGAGCACATTTGTCGGCGCCCATTGGGCCTCCGGTCCGACCAAAGGTTCGGCCAACTCTACATCGCCGATGCATATATGGGCCTTGCCGTCGTGGGCCCTATGGGTGGCTTGGCCACCAAGGTTGCAACAGAGGCGTAAGGGATTCCTTTTGGGCTCACCAATGGTGTGGACATTGATCAGAGAAGTGGAGTTGTGTATTTTACCGACAACAATTGGCATTACCAGAGGAGGTACATTCCTATCAATTTTATTTTAAATTAATGATTTACTCACATAATGTTTTCTCTCCGAATCCCCGAATGAGGGGAGGGGGATGCAGAGGGAAAAAATTGTGTGGACGAATCATTATTGTTTATTTTTGTTTGTCTTTGTTTTTATTTTTTTGTTGAGAGTGGTGAGTAATGGGTAAGCCTATTACCAAATTGCTACATGTTCAAAATTAGGAATGCAACTCAAGCGGGTTGAGAGATTATTCACACCCAGTCAAAGTTGTGTGGAGAGCTGCCTTGGCTCACCCAAGCTCGAATTGTAACCCAAGGTCGTTTGCTCAAACTCAACACGAGTTAGGCCTAAATCGTACAAGTTGCCTAAATTGTCTGAATTGCATATAAATTTGATTTTTTTTTTCTTTTTTTTAGTGTAGCTAAGTTAATTAATTTGTTAAAATTAAATTCTATTTATATTTTTTTAATAAAATCATTAATAATATTAAAACAAATAATTTATATAATGTGAGAGAGATAATAATTGAATAACCATTATATTGTTACAGTGGTTTTTATAATTTCATAATGAGAAAATAAAAATATACGATTTTATGTTGCGAAACTTGTATATATAATATATATTCAATATGATTTAATAATCTAAATTACTTTCACATTATCAAATCAATAATAATTATATGTATATTTAATAAGGGAGTTGTTATTCTCACTTCACTTTACTCTAAATACATTTGCTTCTTTTTCGTTTATTATATATGGTTACATTAATATCCTTTTATACAAAATACACTCTCTAAAAAAATTAAAATTCTAAGGGTATTAATGTAATTATGTATAATAAGGACAAAGAATGGAATATATTTGAAAAAAAATGGAATGAAAATAGTAACTTCCTTTAATATATATATATATATATATATAATTTCAATGTTCACAAAGCAAACAAAAACAAAAACATTCAAAAATAATGTTCTCTACAACATTTCTTTTTGTATCATGAAACAATATTGTATCAGAATCATGCTACCAATGATGCATCATATTCTACAGTCGATGCAACAGCTTCGAAGGTTATGACAACTCATAATAGTAAACTCATAGTGAACTTGATGAGGCCAAAAATACACTGATGAGTTCTGAATTTAATCAGGACAACATTTCAAATACAAGAATACCCAAGAGCATGTCTCAACCCAAAAAAGGAGCTAAAGATCGATTCAAACTTACATGGTTGCTAGTGTCGATCGTCGAAGGTCATCGAGAGAGAGAGAGAACAAAGAGAGAGAAATGGTCGAAGGTCGATCTTGCCATTAAAGTTCACCGATCGTCGAATCAAAGGTCACCGATCATCGAAGGTCATCGATCTTGCGAAGGTCAATCTTGTCGGAGACGATCACCGATCGTCGAAGGTCGATTAGTCGCTGTGGTCACCACAGAGAGAGAGACAGAGAGAGAGAGGGAGAGAGAGATGGAAGAACGAGAGAGAGTGAGATGAGAAGAGAGGCTAAATGAAATTAGGGTTTGGTGTGTTGGCCAAAAATATATAGGATATGATGAATGAAATCAACAGTCCAAGTTTTTTTATATAGTAAAAAAATTAATAATAATAAAAATCTAAATGCGGGCAGGTTATTGCGGGTGCGGGTTAAACACGCAACTCGCCCATAACCCGCAATTATGTCATATTCCAAACTGTATTCACCTGCATTGTGTCTGCGAAACCGCCTATTTATATGTGGATCAGTTCGGGTTGAACGGGTTGTGCAGTTCGGATAACCCTATGCCCAACCCTAATATATATATATATATATTACAATTCAGAGTTTGAAATGCTCGAGGTGTTTGGTGTCTTTATCCAAACCTCCCAAATTTAATTCAAGTTTCAAAATTTTTATTTAAATTCATGCTAAATTTAAAAATATTTTATCTAAATCTTAAAAAAATTCAAACTAAACTCAAATTGCTTGGTTCAACCTACCCAAGTTACACTCCTATCCAAAACAAGTGAGGTATAGTATGTATAATATAGGATGGGCCGACCTCAGGCCTGTCTGAGGCAGGCTTTTGGTACCCACTTCTTACTTGATGTTGCTTAATTTAGTACATTCCAAGTGTTAGGCTGTAGCCAAAAATAAAAGAAAAGTGTGTTAGGCGTAGGGGTGGGCGCGGGTCGGTTGCGGCCACAGAACCTCCAATCCGCCATCCGTCCACCAGATTCGCATAATTGGTTTGGCGGTTTAAAATTTTATAAATTTTTAACATAATTCAACTTGTGCACTTCCTCAAAAAAAGAAGAAGAAAGTATTACAGTTAATGACTTAAAAAAATATTACAATCACTGCATGTCTCATCCAAAGCAAGAAAGTTTAAAACTTTAGAATATCACAATCACTGCATGCCTCATCCACATACTACAATCACAGCATGCCTCATTCACATAAAGTATTACACTCTGTGGTTCTTAAAATATAAAAACAATTCAAATCACCAAAACCATGAACAGAGCAGTAGTAGAGATTGTATGTCTCTGTATTGTTACATCTATATTTGTTTTTGAAAACAAAAACCAACCAGCATATATCATAGTTTCTATTTATTATTTTTAGAGATAGATTTAAAAACCAAAAAATATAGATAAATAATACGTTTATTTTTTTCAATTAAAAAAAGATATTCAAGTTGAAAACTTTTTTCAACAGAATATTTAAACTCTTTTTTAATTGAAAACGCAAACAGAATATTTAAACAAACTAAAAACACAAAGTCTTATAAATTGTTAGGGGTGCTCGCGGTTTGGCGGTTCGATTACGGCCAAAGGAATCTCAAATCTGTCATCCGTCCGCCAGATTGGCGGATTAGAAAAAATCAATCCACAACCGTCCGCTCGTCATCACGCATCCATCCAAAATGCGGCGGATCAGTTCGGTTCGGTCAGTTTTGACAGATCGGTATATCCGCTGCTCACCCCTTAGGCTTTTGAAAAAGTTCTTTTCGAACACTGCTAGTATGGAAAATTACTCTAGAGATACTAAAAACGTCGCTAATTCTTTTTGTGACGTTTAGTACCAACCGCCGACAACACGACCATCACTATAGCTTTATAGCGTTTGAAAAACATCGTCATATTAGTATAGGCGGCGTAATGTCCTACCCTAACCGTACTATGATGCCACTATGATATTTAGCGACGTTTTTGAAATGCTGTCATATCTTCTCTTCTTTTTTTTTTTTTTTTTTAATTTGACCGTTAGATTTAATGTTTAGGTGGCGTTTTTAGAAACGCCGTGATATCTTTTTTTATTTATCAAATTGTGCTAATTTTATGTGATGAACTAAAAAAATAACTGTAATAAAACTAAATAGCACTAATATAAAATAATAACTCTCATTCAAATAAAAAATACAACATTAATTCACTTTCCCATTCAATTTAATATCCAATCACCATTAACCACAAAATAACATCCATAAATGATGTTTGAACATTAACCACAAAATAAACATAAATTGAAGAATTTGCATCCAATACTTGTAAACAGTACTTAAAACCTGAAGAAGTACTAACAAGAAGATTTTATCATATAACAAGAAGCACTATAATTCCAAGAATATAAATGCAAAAAAGCATTATGGCTCCAATTCCATATTCCCAAGTATGTATCCTGGGAATTGTCAAGGCTGTAAAAACCCATCTCAAAGCTTAAGAGAAAACATCTGAATCAGTTACCTAGGACATCCACAATAACTTGTGAGAACAATTAACATGACTCAGAAATGGTGGGACTAACTCCACTACCTCTTTGTTTTTTGCAAGGGCTGCTCACAACATTTTAAGTCTCACAAAACTTTCTAGGATAATACTTAAATTTCCAGCAAAAAAAAACACTGCAAGTCATCCTAGGACTGAAGTATCTTGTAATCTTGGAATGTCCCAGCGAAAGGTGTCACTTTCCCTTCAGATACCACCCACAGTTGTTCCACGCTTTCAAATATCAGATGTCCATCATGACTCACCTACAATTGAAGTCATGATTAAATACTGTTGTTGCAATTGCAACAGGAAATTGAAGGAGAATAGGCATAATACCAAAAGCACACCTCCTTGGAACAGAACAAGACCCTAAATTAATGCCTCAAACACCTTGAATTAATGACTCCACAACATCCAAATCCTATATTTCACCAGTATTATTATGTTAATTGGGGAACAAAAGAATCAAATATGCAATTGCAATGCTTTTGTTTTCTTATTACACCTATATCATTAATTATTTTACTGGTTGATGAAGTTAAGCAAAGCAAATGGGCCATTATTCTGTTCATTGATGAGTAGCACACTCTGGGATCAGAATGTAATAGGGAATTGCTGCTTAATTTCAGCTTAATCTCTCATTATCAGTCAAAGTGTAAGTTTTCTAAACACAATTGTATATTAGATTGAATTAATTGAACAAAGAATACATACATCGTTTATATAGAGTACCACTAATTCCTAATCCTACATGAATACATTCACTGAGATATATAGAAGTCTAATAGATTTAGGACACTTATTCCTAATCCTAGGAGAACACATATTCTCACACCCCCGCTCAAACTCAAGGTGTTTTAGCAGAAAACACTGAGAGTTTGTCAAGAAAAAATCGAAACCGAGTAGTGATGTGAGTCTTAGTGAAGAAGTCAGCAAGTTGCAGAGCCGAAGAGACAAAAGGAAGCGAGATAAGGCCAGACTGCAGATGCTGACGGACGAAGTGACAATCAAGCTCAAAATGCTTTGTCCGTTCATGGAAGACAGTGTTATGAGCAATTTGAATAGCACTTCGGTTTTCATAATGGAGAGAGGTCGGGGACGATTGAGGGACGCCCAACTCAGATAACAGATTACGAAGCCAGACAATTTTAACAGTAGCAGGAGCCATAGCACGATACTCAGCTTCGGCAGTAGAACGGCAACAACAGTTTGTTTCTTACTTTTCCAAGAAATTAGGGAATCACCAAGAAACATACAGAAACCAGAAGTAGATTTATGATCATTAACATCACTAGCCCAATTAGTAACAGCATAAGCCACCAATTCTAAGGAAGAGGTAGAAGAGAAAAGCAAGCCCTGAAAGATAGTATTGCGAAGATAGCGAAGAATCCAAAGCAAAGCAGCCTAATGTGTAGAGCGAGGGACAGAAACAAATTGACTAATCACATGGACAACATAGGCAAGATCAGTGTGAGTAACTGTCAGATAGACTAAGCAACCCACAAGCTCGCGATATAACGTAGGATCATCTAGAGGAACCTCATTAGTAGTGTTGAGCTTTACATTAAGCTCAATGGGGGTATTAGATAGCTTAGTGTCAGTAAGTCTAGCACGATGGATAACCTCGCTAGCATACTTAGTCTGGGACAAAAAGTAACCCTTAGGAGAAGAAGCCACCTCAATGCCAAGAAAATACCGCAATGGTCCCAGATCCTTCATTTCGAAGGTGTGGAAGAGATGCTGCTTGACCTCAGAGATAGTAGAAAAGTCAGAGCGAGTGATGATCATATCATCTACATATAGTAAGAGAGCAACAAAACCAGCCGAGGTATGTCTTAGAAATAAAGCAGAGTCGGAAGCAGAAGAACGAAACCTAAGCTTGGTAACAGCAGTCTGAAAGCGATCATATCAAGACTGCTTCAGACCATATAGAGCACGCCGAAGACGACAGACTTGGCCAGAGGAATGGTGAAGACCAGGGGGAGGACGCATGTAAACCTCCTCAGTGAGATGGCCATTAAGAAAAGCATTCTTAACATCCATCTAATAAAGAGGCCAAGAACGAACAACAGCGACAGAAATCAAAGTACGGACAGTAGTCATCTTGGCAACAGGAGCAAATGTCTCATCATAATTAATACCATACTCCTGGGAGAAACCTTTGGCCACCAGACGAGCTTTGTAGCGCTCAAGAGAACCATCAGAATGAGTCTTGACTTTGTAGACCCATTTGCAACCAACCAGATTCTTACCAGCAAGTAAAGGAACCAACTCCCAAGTTCTAGTTTTCTGTAGAGCAAACAACTCATCCTCCATAGCTTGAACTCAATGAGGATCCTGACAGGCCTCCTTGTAAGACTGAGGTTCTGTAAAAGAGTGAATAGCAGACAAAAAGGTACGATAGGAAGCAAAAAAATAAGTATTAAACCAACCCAACCTTTTTGGAGGATGACGCGCTCAAGGAGGATATTGGTGTGTAGTAGGATTAGAGTCGTCAGAAGCAAGAAGATCAGCAGCAGACGTAGATACATCTAGTAAAGGAGGAGCCCTGCGACGAGAATAAACTAATAATGGAGGAGAAGACGAAGGAGGAGAAGTAGTCAGAGGTGAAGTAGGAGGAGAAGATGGAATAAGCTCAGGAGGAACTGTGGAGATATACTCATCAGATGGGACCTCAGAAGGAAATGGATCAATATGAACCAAATGCTCTTTGGAAACTGGGGCGGTGAGAGGAGGAAGCTGAAAGTAAGATAGACATTCGAGAAAGGCAACATGGCGAGGGACATCAAGGCGACGAGAAACGGGGTCCTAACAGCGATAACCTTTATGAGTGAGACTATATCCCAAAAAAACACATAGGACAGACCGGGCACTAAGTTTAGTCCTATCTTTACGGGGTAAAAGAACAAAACACCCAGACCCAAACACACGACGGAGGGAGTAATTAGGAAGTTAAGAAAATAGAGCCTCATAAGGAGACCGACTAGAAAGAAGGGGAGTAGGCATACGGTTGAGAAGAAAAGCAGCAGTAAGAACTGCCTCACCCCAAAACGGAGATGGAACGGAGGCAGAGAGAAGAAGAGACCTAGCTGTCTCAAGAAGATGACGGTGTTTACGCTTAGCTCGGCCATTTTGGACAGGTGTATCAGTACAAGAAGTTTGGTGAATGGTACCCATGTTGGCCAAATATTCACAGAATTCAGTTTTAAAGTATTCCCCACCCAAGTCAGACCGCAACAATTTAATAGTAGATCCAAACTGTGCAGTAACCATAGACTGGAAAGTACGATATATCTAGTAGAAGTCAGACTTATGAGTCATAAAATAAACCCACGTGTAACGGGTGCAATCATCAACAAAAGACACATAGTATACTGAACCCCCTTTAGTAAGAATAGGAGAGGGTCCCCAGACATCAGTATGCACAAGAGAGAAAGGAGAAACAAAAATAGATGTACTTTTATTAAAAGGTAAAGCTGACATTTTGGCAAGTTTACACCCTCGACATTCATCAATTTGACTAGGAGAAACTTTACCCAACAATCCTGATTGAGCTAAAGACCGTAAATGGTCAATAGACAATGACCGAGACGAGAATGCCATAAGTAAAACTGACTCGACTGAGAATCTAATTGAAACGAGGAAAGTGCAGCTGAAGAGGTAGATAAAGGGACATGCAAGCTTTCAACCACATAGAGATCCCCAACTCTACGACCGGTCCCAATCTGCTTCTTGGACACCCGATCCTGTACACAACAAACAGAAGAGGAAAAGATAACATCAAAACCAGACGCATCAAGTTGACTGATAGATAATAAACTGACAGATAACTGAGGGATGTAAAGAACAGAAAGAATAGTAACAACAGACATGGCGGAAGGTAAGACAGACCTAATAGACAAAACAGACATACCAGACCCATTAGCAGTATTAATAGTAATAGGAACGGGTGAAGGAATACAATTTTGAAGTAAGGAAATGTAAGGAGTCATATGATGAGAGGCACCAGAATCAAAAAGCCAGACAGAAGAAGGGATACTTGAAGAGGACCCAAGCAAACCTGAATGACGGGAGGTAAGAGCGGAAACAGATGGCGATGGCTGAGTAGTAGACAGTATATGCTGAAGTTGTGCAACCTGAGCACTCAAGGAAGTCAAGTCAGGTTCGAGATCCGGAGTAGAAGCAGTAGGAGGTCGGAAAGTAACCGATGTAGGACCGCAGAACTGTGTTTGAAAAGACAGAGCAGGCTGACGTCCCTTTTTGGGACAGTTGTTCTTCCAATGACCCCTCTGATGGCAGAAAGCACACTCATCTGGCCCTAATGGTCCTCTCTTGGGTTTCGCAGTGGCCTGAAGCTGATGAGGATGAGGGGTCGATAACAAGGGCGATTTGGCAGGAGCTAAGAACACAGAAGGAGGCAAAGTCTGATTGACCGTCTTAAGACGGGTTTCCTCGGAGAGGAGTTCACGAACAATAGCATCCACAGAGGGAAGATGAGATCGGTGAAGGATGCCACCTCGAATAGCCTCATACTGAGGGGAGAGAGCTGTTAAGAATTGGAAACAACCTTGTTCCCGAAACTCAATATAAGTGTCTAGTATCTTGAGACTAGGTGGTTCCATAAGAGCCAACTGATCCCAGAGACCTGTCATCTCAATATAAAAGTCCTGAATAGTTTGATCCCACGGACGAGCACTCTTAATAGTTGTTTCCAACTCATACCGCTTGGCAAAGTTGGACTGCTGATAAACACTGAGTAAATAATCCCACACTTCCTTGGCAGTACTGTACTTGGAAAACATCATTCCAATACGGTCATCCACAGAATTATGAAACCAGGTTAGAACTTGGGCATTATCACAATCCCAAGTGTCACAGGAAGACAGATACTCTTCTACCTTCGGGTCTGATGGACGAGGAGCAGAACCAGAAACATAGCCCCATTTTTTTTGACCAAGAAGAAAATTCTTCATGACACTGGCCCAATAGGCATAATTGCCACCAGTGAGTTCACATTTGATGGCTTGGATTTTAGTATCCGACATTGTTAAAAAAAAAAAAACAAAGTTCGTAATAAACAGACAAGTATGGGGCTTGAGTACAATATTCTTGAAAATATGGTTTTAAATAGAAATACCCAAGTTGAAGCACAGAGATTGCGAAGCACAGAGAGAGAGAGACTGAAGCTGAGATTGATCTTTAGATGGAGCTCGCGAAGATCTCAGACAGAGATCGCGAAGCACAGAGGCAGACAAACCAGATTAACTAGAGAGCCGACCACAGAGAGACGACCCTGGGAGTCACGAAGCACAGAGAAGCGACCACAGAGAGACGACCACAAGAGTCGACCAAGACAGAGACACGATAAGCCGCGAAGATGACTGAGACTGAGACGAGCTGCTTGATGGGTCAACTGAGATAACTCACTCGCGAGACGAAGCATCCAGAAGAAGCACTCGTAGACGAAAAAAATGGGTCACCCAAGTCACGAACAGAGGTCGAACCAAAGGAGTTTGATCGTGTACCAGACAATCAAGAAAGAGAGAACTCGATCAAACAGATGAATCACGAGCAAGTTGAACCAGTTCGTGCGTAACCCTAGCCACCACGAAATCAGGAATCGCAAAGCTCTGATACCATGTAAGTTTTCTAAACACAACTGTATATTAGATTGAATTGATTGAACAAAGAATACATACATCGTTTATATAGAGTACCACTAATTCCTAATCCTACATGAATGCATTCACTGAGATATATGAAGTCTAATAGATATAGGACACTTATTCCTAATCCTAGGAGAACACATATTCTCACACAAAGTTCTTACCCAAAAAAAAAAATAAAATCAAAAGCAACAAAATACAGAAACGAAAATTAAATTCACATAAAAGAGAGAGATTCAGTAGAAGTTATGAAGATAAACCTCATCTCGACAATTATCAATAATCTTTTTGATCCTCAAGACCTCTCAAAAAATCTGACTCTCTTCTTCAATATCATCAGTCAATGCCTCAGTTTCACCACAACAGTAATAGGTTTGAAAATAACCTAGAAATCAGAATTTTTTCTAAGAGGAATTTATGTGCTAATTCCAGGAATACTATGGCAAAGAAATAGTAAAATATAGGCAAGGAAAATAAACCCTCAGGATTCCCGTATTCTTTCTAATGCTTCAAGAATTAATTACCACAGCAATTGAGTAATTGATGCTGATCCTAAAGGTTTTGCATATGAATAAACCTAAATGCCGGCGAGCATATGCCAGATAAGGAAAACTTAAGACATATATAGAAAAAATGCACAATTTAACATCCCAAAAACACGGAAGAATAAGTTCAACATCCGGACCTAAAAGCAGATTAGGGTATAAGTAAATGTAGTCAGATAGTTAATTAGCTAATCATTTTGTCGGCATCCGATCAGTGCATGAAGAATATATTCGTACAAACATAATAACAGTCACATTATGGACAAAGTCTGACCATAACTATCAGTTACCAAAAATATAAATAAGGATACAATGAACTTCTACACAAAGAAAAGATACAATGATGCCATGAGACTTGTAGGATTACACAAAAAACACACAGAAGAATCACTCCAAAAAAGAAACAAAAGCCATATCCTTTGTAAACACATAAAAGAATCATTTCCTTTTCTTATAAAACAGTCTAATTATGGACAAAGTCTAACTATAACTATTCTAAAATTATAAAATGAGAATACAAGAAACTTTTAGAAATGGATTTAGGATTCCATTGTGACTGCATCAAAACACAAAAGAAACACTCCAAAAAAGAATAATTTATCATGATATCTATATATTTATTGTTCTTAAGAGTAGATCATTTCTGTTAACCATGTAAAAGGTACAATAGATTTTTAATTACCTAATATGCTCCTGCTTCTTTGCCAGAGTAAACCTAATTTTTTGGAGATTAGTCACTAGAGTAATTGGTAAAAACGAGGGTTTTTTATTGACTATCACTTGGCAACGCAATTTACCTTGAACATGTGTGTTTGATGTATAGCCAAAATTGCTTTCACAGAATACTCATAATAGCAAGAATTCAAAAAAGTATGCTCACCAGGAAAATTTTGAAATCCATGGAGTGGAAAATTAGAGAAAAACTGTCTTGTCAACATATTTTTCAGCAATGGTTCTGGCTGCTACCAGTCCAGCTGCCAAAGTAGCACCAAATAAAGCATGCAATGTTACACAGTAATTCTTCGCCATAAAGATCTTCATTTTGTCCTATAAGAATGAAGTCTCAATACCACAATAGAGACCTATTCCGATTCAGCTATAAAAAGAGTTCTAGGGCTCATAACCATCCAATCTGTAATTCTACAGTAAAAATTGAAGCTTAAAATGTTACTACTCACCTTGTGGTTCTACTCAACGTAGTTGACGACTAGTTTTCCAACAGGCAAGGTTAGGGCTCAAAGAAACTGAAACAAAGCTATGATTAGATTTAGAATCGTGGGACGGGTAAGTATGATGCACTCCAAATGGCACTAAAGATCATGTGACACCTAAATTAAGCATTCTTCTCATTAAAGAACGCTCTAAAATCAATGAACTTACAATGCATGTAAGAGGGAGGGCTCTACAAAGACCATGAACAAGCAAAAGTGAATAAAGTGTAAATATAGCCACTTTCACCACCTTTGACCCTGTTTCCGTGCCAAGCCTAATCTGAACAAAGATATGAAACCCAAAATAAATAATAAATACACGTGAATCGGTTCAATTTTTCTTGAATTTTGGAGTTCTAATGTTAGGGTACTTACCAGAGGGGACATTTTTTCGATAGCTCTACCTCCGTTTACCTGAGTTGCACACCATTCATGTTACCTGATATAGGGATACCCTGAATAGGGAGATGTGGAAATATCAAGGGGATAGAAAACAAGAGAAGAAAATTTTACCTGATGGAAGTGACTACAAAAGAGGATTAGAGTTGTTGTGAAGCCAACTAGGAGCGATGCGGAAATGATTGTGCCAGTTATGAGAAGTTCACTGTATTAATCAGCCAAAATCAATACTCATATAAGGCAAGTGAAGTGAAATCCAAGATTATCAACAAATCAATATTAGCTACTATGAACGTCGTTGCTGCCCATTTTACACAGAAAACAAATGAGTGAAAGATAGTTCTACTATGAAGATGTTTATAGTTGTCTTGCGCATTTTTGAGTCATATTAAATTGAATTCCATAAACCATCAAGGCGTCTTAGTATCACACCTTAAATTTAGACAAGTGATTATAAGAACCGAGGAAGCCAATAACACAAAATAATGTCTAGCAGAGTACAGACCGGTCTGCAAATAAGCAGCTGCACTTCCAACCTGTTTTTGTAGAAGTCAAATTCTAGAAATTTCAAATCGACTGAGCTATTTGGCAAAAATAACCCAATAAAAGAAACTACTGAATTTAAAAAAGAAAAACAAAACTAGTTAATCAAAATTTTAATTGATGACTTTGAAGAATTCTCAAAAGATATCGAAGAGTTAAAAAGCAACTCACAGTGAGAGGAACCAAGGCAATAGAGTAAATTGGTAATTTGATTGCTCTCCATATCAAGATTGCTCTAGAAATGTCCTTTTCCTTTTCCTCTTCATAAGTAGAATTCTTGGAGGAAATGCACTGACATCTATGACACCAATTAAGTCATCTTGTAGAAGTCCTATTGAGATATCAGAACACATGCTCATTGGAACAAACAAGTATGAAGTGAAGATGTGACTCAATTTGTTCCAATGCCAGCACACTATAGTAGTCATTGGTTCCAAATCATCACGGACTTTAAAAATTAATAACAATCCACAAGGAGGAAATGAATTCACAGTACCTAAGTCAAATCATTTGAAATAATAAAATCTACAATTTTTAGTAACATAAATTGATATATATTCGCACACAAACAAATATAAACATTGATACATGCATATATATAAATCATCATCTCAGGTTCTCGTTGGTGAACGTAAGTATGCATATATATATATAAATCATCACCTCAGTTTCTCGTTAGTGAACATGAGCAATCAACAAAGTCAACTGCTTCAGATTTCAGAGATGCCTCAGAAGATCAACTTCAGGTCTTGTAGATCTAAATCTTTTGATTGGAGATCAAGTCCATTGTCTCATTCGAATCAACCTCACGTAAATCTGAATCATGGATAAGATTTCAGTAACTACAAAGGACAGAGTATGTCTGATCATGGTGGATTCGGTAGTGTTGTTTAGGTCACTGGTGTCAGATCTGAACCAAGATGGAAATGCATAGGGAGTAAACATGCATTGTGGTTTGTGAAATATTGGGTGAAAGATACAAGTAAAAACAACACAATGAGAAATATAAAACCAGTGTGGAGACCGTGGAGTACTTTAGCAGAAGGAAAAAAATGCAATCACCTTGCGTTAAAGAGGCCTCAAAAGCCTGGATTCATGGTCGCTGTCCAGCTCATTTTCTCATCTAGCCTGAGTTGCAAAATCACCCTCCCAAGTCCACAACTAGTATTGCCGCCAACAGTCCTGGGTATGACTTGGTTGCTGCCACAACTTACGTTATTGAGATCTTTAACCAATAATCTGATAACAGTCTAATCCAAATTAAATTATCTCATGAACAATCTAAGAGGGGCTTATGGCATCGCCAATAGAAATTGAGGACATGACTTAAAAGTTATGGTTAGAAATTGAGCTATTATAATGATTTAAAGTTTAGATGATACAGAGGGATCTCAGTTCTCCCTATCATATGGTATTTTATTTTATTGTATAATTAGTATATAAAAAAATAAAAGATTGCAGCCAACAAAAATTGAAAACAGAACAAAAAATATTTACCTGTTTTGTCACAAAATACAATAGGGGAGCTTTATCTAGATAGTTCAACCCATGCTTCCTCCTGTCCAGTATCAAGATTTGACAAAACAATATATCTCCATGATATAAAAAATATTGGACAAGCAACTCATAAATCACAAATCACAAATGCATCAAAATAAAAAATAATTATTATTTTTGGAAAAGGAAAGAACAAACAGTCATCATGCAATACAAAATCAAAGTTCCGCCCTTGCTCTTCTTAACTGCAACCTCTTCAAGAGTTCACTGATTGCTGAGATATTGTCATTGTCCTCCTCAAGTTCTCGCCCACTGAGGCTTAAAAACAAGGAAGAGAAGAGAACATAAAATTTTCAGCATATTTGAAAAAATGAAGAAGCAATTTTGACACACATTACATGTACCAACGCTATAACAAGATAGCAGTAAAGAATAAGAATAAGAAACAATGGGAAAAGAGAATCTGGAAAGAAAAGGAAAGAAGAGCAGAGACAGACAACTGTAATATCTCAAAGTTTGAAAATTATCAATACAAAAGATAAGAGATTCAAAAATTATTTATTGTTTAAAAAGTTTGAAGATTATCAGCACAACAAAGTTTTAAAATTCCATGTCTCCAGATAAGAGAAGGTTCCATTTGTTCGACAAATAACAGATGCAAATCAGCCTTAAAATTTATTAACTTGTGCCTCTGATATGCATTAACCCACTGCTAACATATCAAATCGCAAACAAAGGGACTGAAATGTAATCAAAAAAACATTTAAACAATAGAGATATTTAAGCACAACAAAAAGTAAAGTTGCGATAAAAATGATGATATGACACACAATCTGACCTCACATCCAATGTAATAAAAAGCTGATTCAGATCATCCAGCATCCTTCAAGCAAAAGATTTCCATCATTATCACAAGTATTGTTTGGAAAGGAATCTATTGCAACAGATAATAATTGAAAATATTTCTCCATCACGACCATAATCCAAACCCTAGGAGGAGATTCAAGATTGTAAACCCTAGGAGAATAATCAATGGAATGAAGATCTTGAGGAAAAGAGAGAGAACTTCGACATCAAAATCGAGATTGTAGACAGTAGTGCTCACTTTAGTAGACGCTGCAGATGGTGGTGTGGTGGTTGTGCTTCGAAATCGAGAGAGAGAGAGAGAGAGAGAACTTCGAAATCGAAATCACCGAGCTGAAGAAGGTTGAATCGTATCTTCCAAATCGATATTGAAATCGATTCTGCTCTATGAAATCTATTTTGCTCTACGAAATCGAAATCACTCTGAGATTGGATTACCGAACTTCAAAATTGAAATCGAAATCACTTTAAGGGTTTAGAGAGAGAGAAAGAGAGCGAGAGAGAGAGAGTGAGATTCATACACTTGTGTTTCTCAGATTTGAGTGAGTGAGGGTGAGAAGAAGGGTTTCTAAAAAATGAGGGTTTGAAGAGGGGAGTCTGAATCATGTGCCGCTATTTCTTGTAGCTGTTCTTCCAGCAGCCCTCCAAAACGACGTCGTTTTGGTTTTATTTTTTTTTTCCGGCCCTTTTCGTTTTTGAACCAAACCAATCCCCTCTTCTTCTCCATCTCCTTTCCTTCTTCTTCCTTTCTATCTATGAAAACTATCAAACCCACCATCTCTTTCTTCTTCCTCTTTTTTCTCTGTAAAAACTCCCAGATTCACACCCATTCTCTATAAAAACTACCAAACCCACCATCTCCTTCTTCTTCCACTTTTCTCTCTCTAAAAACTACCAAATCACACCTATTAGAAAATAAACCCAGATTCACACCCACTCTCTGTAAAGAATAACCAAATCACACCCACTCTCTGTAAAGAACAGCCAAAGATTTAGAAGATAATGATGAGAAAAAAGCCAATCAATTAAACAGAGTCATACTATACCTAATAGTGTTTTTTTCAATTATAATTTGATAATAAAGGAATATTTGAAATAGTAATCATGTAAACCCAGATGAAGATAATGAAATTTTTTGTGTGGAAATCTTGAAATAAACAGGGGATTAGCCAAAAAATAGCAAAATACAAATCAAAATCATTCCAATCAGAGTAAAATACAAATCAAAATAGCAAAATACAAATACAAATACAAAAACAAATCAAAAAAAATTTCACTACTCTTTTGCTCTGTTTTTGTGCCATCTCCACCAATGTCCAAGACATCCAATTCCAAAGCTTTATTGTCAGAGTCCGAAACGACTTGAAAACATCTGGGTTTTCCAACGTGGAGATTGGTGCAGTTCCACCATTGCAAGTCTCAGTTCATACCAATCAGACTCGAAAAAGTTCGAAACCACCCAGAGAGAAAAATAGAGAGATTTCATTCATGTGTACAAGACTGTTTTTTACGGTTTCGCTGCGAGACTCACGACAGAGCAAGCCAAAGAATTAGCCGAACGCCTAGAAATTCTCAGGATCTTACCAGACCGAGTTCGTCAAATTCAGACGACTCGATCACCTGAATTCCTAGGGTTCAAAAATGAAAAGGAAAAGGGGCTGAAAACCAAAATAAGAAGGAAAAAAAAATTATTAAAAACGACGTCGTTTTTAAGCGCCGCTAGGAGGGCCGCAAACAAGTGCGGCAGATGATCCGGACTCTTGAAGAGGGAGAGAGAGCGTGTGAGAGTGGGATACATTTGAAGGCGTTTTTAAACGTTAAACGGTACCATTTTATTAAATTAAAATGCGACGTTTATAAAACGTCGTTAAATATTAAAAAATGTGGCGTTTAAAAACACTCCGTTAAAAAAGCACTGTTAAATCACACATTTCCTGTAGTAATTGGGAAGCCCAGCAAGTTTGAAGTTCTCATAGGCTTTTAACAAAAAGAAGAGGCTTCCCTCTTGGACTAGAGTGTACAGTTGAAGGGGGCTCACTCAAGCCCATTTTAATTATCAAATTGTTTATCTTGTACGTAGATTATTCATATAAAAAAATAAATTGATCGAATATTAATAGTCATATGATTGGATTACATATATGTTTTTTTTTAAAAAAAAAAAAATAGACCGTGTATTGTTAAAATCAAAATTGTGATTTACTTTTTGTAAAAACAAATATAATATAATCTTGTAACTATTGATATCTGTTCCACTTAATTTTTTACATGAATAATTTTCTTGAAGAATATTAAATATAAATAGTTTAGATCACAAAAATGGACTAGATATCAGTAGCTACATGATTAGATTGCATTTCTTTTACAAAAAATAAATTAAAAATTTGATTTTGACAATACATGGCCTATTTCTTTTTTAAAAACACAAATATAATCCTATCATATTGCTATCAATATACGATCAACTTATTTTTTGCATAAATAATTTTTTTTTTGAGAAATATTAAATATAAATAGTTTAGATAAGAAAAATGGGCTTGAGATGGTCCCACAACCCTTCAATTAGTCCTCCGGTTCAATTACTAGACTAGAGCAAAGCTTGGTACTCTACGTGCAAAAATAAATAAATAAATGGAAAACCTTGTATCCTTCTAGGAAAATTGAGACTAGAGCAACATTGTTGGGGCAGTGATAAAATCACATGTTTTTTCACTGCATGTTAGAATCATGCAATCAAAATCATGAAATTTTTTTCCTTAAGTTGGAAAGAAAATGGACTTCAATCACTCATGTGTTTCTAGAATTTAATTAAAATTAGCATTCATAGGAGCTTCAATAAAAATAGAAATGTATAAATGTAATTCTATTACCCAATCTAGTGAACCATAACATGTTCCATTGGAGGGCATGTGGTAAGTTATGCGATGTTTAATTATCAAATTCTTCTTCTTTAGTTTAGTGGAAAAATTTATGTCATTTTCACATTAACATTAAGAAATTGTACATGCCAATTTGCAGAAACTACATCTCTGTGATAGTTAGCGGCGACAAAACAAGAAGGCTAATGAAATATGATCCAAAAAGCATGAAAACAACAGTTCTTCTTGAAAACCTCACATTTCCAAACGGAATAGCACTAAGCAAAGATGGTGATTTCATTCTCGTTGTTGCAGACACCACTAATTGCAAAATCTTGAGATTGTGGCTCAAATCATCAAAACCCGGACTAGTTGAAGATTTTGCCCATCTCCCGGGATTTCTAGACAACATTAGGAGGAACCTCAAGGGAAAGTTTTAGGTTGCAATTTCATGCGAAGAGAGGGAAGATTTTGAAATTGCTTCTGTCATATCATTGGGTAGGAAATAGTTTGATTAAATTTCCTTTTGACATTACAAAATTATATTCATATTTTCCAAAATGGAGAGTGTGTGGATTGGCATTGAGGATGGGGAAGTGTTGGAAATGTTGGAAGATAAAAGAAGAAATGAATGGAAATTTGTTAGTGAAGTTGAAGAGATAAATGGAAGTTTGTGGATTGGATCTATAAGGATGCCTTTTCTAGGGATACAAGAAAGAGTTCTATGAAGAGATGAATTATTTGTATAAGGAGGAAGTAGAAATCAAAACTCTACTAATACCACGTATAAGTTGAGAAATTGGTGGAAAGACTCATGAATGTATTTATGATATATAGTAAAAATGGCAAATTATACTAGTAGTGCCTAGATTTCGTCCTTTGTTTCGTTTTGAATGTTATATTTTCTATTAATTCAAATTTGACCTTTAATTTTAGATTTTAGTTCAATTTGGTCCAATTAAATAATATCATCAAGATTTTTGAAGGAAAATTATTACTGAGTTGGTTGAACTTAATTCATTGAATTGATCGAGTTTATAATTTATTCTTAAAAGCATCATACAAAACACTTATGTGTACATTATTCATAATAAAAAAAATGCTAACTGTTGTAATCAATTAAATCAAATTGAGACAAAGTTATAAATTGAAAGTCAAAATATTGAGTTGATTAAAACTACAAAGATTAAAATGATACAAAAACCAAAGTATAGACTATCAATGTAATTCGCAAAATTAATCCATGCAAGTGGGGTATACAATGAACTTGAGATAATCGTATTAAACTAGTGTTATGCCCGCACAATGTATAGGATGTGAAATTTTACAATTAACTTTTAAGAAAAATATTGGGCGAATTACACTAACAGTCCCTATAATTTAGAATTTGTGTCATTTTGGTCATTGATTTTTCAATTGTAATACATTTGACCTTGAATTTTGAATCTTGTTCCAAATAAGAACAATTTTAGATAACATTGCTCAAATTTAAGGGCGAAGTCATTAATTTGATAAAATATAAATTAATTTGACAAAATTAAATGTCAAAAAAAATATTTTTAAATTTTTAAAATTATTTCTATCTCCCAAGGATAAAATTATGTAAAATTGACAAATCTTTTACACATTTATTTTTATTTTTTTTACTAAATTAATTTTTATTATGTGTTTGGATAATGATCATGTAATGGGTGGTTGTTAGACTTTTAATGTGTAATAGATGTATTTAATATATGAAATGTTTTTAGTTTTTTGTTTTTTTGATTTAATGGATTGATTTAATAATAATATCAAAATTGTTACCATATTTCACTTTGTGAAAAAGTGAAAACTAATTTAATGAAAATAAAAACAACCACCCATTACATGATCATCATCCAAACACATAATAAAAATTAATTTGGTAAAATAAATAAATGTGTAAAAGATTTATCAATTTTACATAATTTTATCTTTGGTGGGTATAAATAATTTTTTAAAATTCAAAAATATTTTTTTGACATTTATTTTTGTCAAATTAGTTTATATTTTATCAAATTGATGACTTTGCCCTTGAAATTGAGCAATATTATCTTCAATTGTCTTTTTTTGGAACAAGATTCAAAATCTATGGTCAAATGTGTTACAATTTAAAAGTCAGGGATCTAAGTGACATAGCCCCAAACTATAGGGACTTTTAGTGTAATTTGCCCAAAAATATATTTCAAATCTAGAAGGCCATGTTTGTTTCGCTGCTTGAGTGGCCGGATTGAACTACCATGGCTATGGGTCCCACATACAGCATGTTTGGTAGTGAAATGGGAGGGCTAATTGATAGTCTAAGGGGCTTAGCAATCCCACTGGGATTAACTTGGCTAGATTTTGAGTGAGATTAGAAAAATAGTGAGGGATTAAGTCTATTATATATATATATATATATATTGTCAAGTGCACCAGTTTGTTTTAATATTTGTTTTAATTTTTTCAATATAAAAGTAATTTATTTATTTATTTTATGTAAAAATAATTTAACATCTCATCACTAACCATCTTCTATATTATCATCAAAACAAACACACTTTTACTTAATCCCCTCACTAACAATCCTTACATTAACAATCTCTTCACTAATCATTTTTTCACTAACAATCTCATCTAATCTAATCTATCAAACAAACGTGGCCTAAAAGTTTAGAATTTTATGTTTATGAAAAGCAAAAGATTAATAACAAGTTATTTTAATTTAATGTTTAAGAGTTTTTCATTATTGTTAAAACGTGTGAAATGTCCCATAAAAAAACAAAATAAAGCAAAATAAAATAAAATAAAACATGCGAAATAAGAATTTTATTGTATAGTTTTCACCATCTTAATTGAGGTGGAATTCAATACTTAAAGGCACTCTTTATGCCCAAAATTTTATACTCTCTTGTCCGCCTGTCTAAAAAGCTTGCAGACCATTCAATTATTAAAAATCTCAAGTTGCTGTTTAATTGATGTAAATGTTTTAGAATAGAGAGACATTGATATTCGAGGATAGAGATCTCATGTCAATCTTTAAGAGTAGTATTGTGCCAGATTGCATGGAAATCATTACAAAAAGTAACATATATCATTTAGAGCTAAAACTAATTTAATGCTACCAACTTCTCAATTTTTCCAAACAATTAAAAAAAACTTGTGCCTCGTAAAGGTTTGCTTGAAAGAGGAGGAAAATAAAAATGGAAATAAAATTTGAAGTGATCATTAAAAAGGAATTGGGGTGGCTGCCGCTGCTGTGCAGCCATTTGGGCATTTTTCGGGGTCCATTTTGATAATCCGAACCGTTCACATTTTAGAATACATCAAGTAGAACATACCTGTAAAAAATCAAGTTAATCGAATATCGTTTACCTATTCATCCACTCACATTTGTATCTACAAAAATAAATAATAATTGTAATTTAAAGTATTAAAATGAATACAAATGTGTGTGGATGAATGGGTAAACGATATCCGATTAACTTGATTTTTTACAGATATATTCTACTTGATGTATTCTAAAATATGAACGGTTCGGATTATCAAAATGGGCCCCGAAAAGAGCCCAATTGACTGCACAGCAGTCACTATGCACCCCCGCACAGCAGCCACTCCAATTAAAAGGGGTAATTGCGAACCACAAAGGCAGGATAATTATTGAATAATATTGAAACATCATATAACATTATTTATGTAGTATCTTAAACCAATAATGTGGGGGTGAAACATATTAACTTATCTTCATTAAGGAGTTAAGAGATAAAAATTTATCCAATTAATGTGTATTACGTTTATTTATTCAGTGAAATATCATATTAATAGTGCCATATAGTAATTTTAAAAAGTTGGTTTTATTATTGGAAAAGTTGAGTGAATTCTTATTTATTTTTTTCAGTGTAAATATTTTTAGTCAAATACAAACAAAATTAGATTTTTTTTTTCCTTGTTACTTGATTAGCTAAAAAGTAATTAAAGAGGCAAAAGCTTACTTATGGTAGAAATTTTTGACATGACACTATAATATGACTCGAAACATATACGAAATCTGTGACGACCGGGTCTCTCTCTTCCCTTTCCTTTCTTTCTTTCTTTCTTTGTTTCGTTCTCCTTTTTGCTTCCTTTGAATTTGAAACATTCGGAAATAGTTCCCTAGGTAAAGTTCTTGTTCTTGTTTCGCTCGGTGTCGAGTTTCACTTGTTCCGAGGAGTGCAAGGTTAGGTCTGGAGTGTTGAGACTTGGACTGGGAAATTTTATGGGTTGTCTGGACTCAGCCGCACGTGCGGGGGTCACTGGCCGCACGTGCGGGAGGGGGCCGCACGTGGGGGAGGCTAGGCCGCACGTGCAGAATACAGGGGAAATTTTGGGTCACACACTGCTAAAAAGGCACGTGCAGAGGTGATAGCCACACATGTGGGAAAAGGGGTTCCGTACGTGTGGGAAAGGGCTCTGCATGTGCAGTAGACTGGGCAGTCCGAAAACTCTGTTTTTTCTTTCTTTTGGTCCGAATGTGTATCTCACTTTTGACATTTCCCTCTCACTCTAAACCCTATTTTTCTCCTTCTTCTCCCTAGAAAATCTCCTCAAAACACCAAAAGACTTTGATCTTTGCAAATCTTGAGTCAAGATCATCATAATCTACCTCTAATCTTGAAGATCAAGAACTAGGGCTTCATTTGGTGTGGTGGAAATCCAAGATCCTCTCATCCTTTGACTCTAGGGTTTCATCATTTTCTTCATCAAAGCTTGAGGTAGGGTTTCCTTTGAATTATATGTATGTTTATGCAAGTTTTGGTTGATTTTTGTGAACTCCTCCATGTATTTTGAAAATGGGGATTAGGGCTCAAGTGATTGTTGATTTTGTTTGAAGAAGAACTCATCTTATTTTCTTTTAAAAGATTTTGTGAAATGTTGAGCCCTATGGGTTGAGATTGAGATGTGTTGTGAGGTTTTTCAAAAGAGGTGGAAAATGTTAGAGTTTTTGTGAAAACCTAGAAAATTTGGGATTTTCTTGAAGGAAATAGGGGAAAGGCTTATGAGATGTTATAGATATGTATGTATATGCGTATATAAATATATATATTGATAGATGTATTGTAGTGTGACTTGGTAGACAAGAGGGCAAGAAAAGTTTGATGTATACAAATGTTCATACACATATCTATATTTTGATTGATGAAGAATTTCTTACCATATGAAAGATGTTGGGACATGGGGGATGATATTTACATATTGTTATGTTTTGAAATGATTAAATGTTGAATGAAACACCAAGTGTAATTCTATTGTGGCACATGGGTATTAAATGACAAACTCTTGGCTTGATGGAATGGCATGGAAGGGAGAAAATGGAGGTTATGAACCTCTATAGAAGGTAAATTATGGTTTTGATCAATGTAGAGAAACGTGAAGTAACATGGTTGATTATCGCATTGACATTACGAATACCATGCATATCATGGGAATTGGTTTTTTTGAAAATTGGAGCTTCTCTTGTAAATGTAATGTTGTGACGGGAACTTTGGAAATGTTTTGGGGCAAATACGTTGGTAAGTCCGGTTAGGGGGTGTAGATGAGTTTGTTAAGTTGGCCTGAGTGTGCGGGGTGAAAGACCGAAAACACGCGTGGAGGAGGTACCATTTCCCTTCCGGTTAGCAACTGGTAAAGTGGGGTATTGGTAGAGCTCGTAGAGCCTACTTGCAGACACCAACCTAGGAACTACCAGTATCGTATTTACGCCCCTTATGATAAAAAAATTGGATGTTTGGAAAAATTGATGAGATAGCAAAATGTTATTGAAAACATAGTGATTTTCAAGGAAAGCATGGCATGTGATTTTTTCGAAAATGGCATTGCATAGCATTCACATTTGCATTGAATGTTGAAAATCTTGCATAAATGTATATACTTTGTTAAGGTTTATCTACTGGGCTTTATGCTCACCCCTATGGGATTGTGGTGTAGGTAAAGATGTGGTGATCCCGCCAAATTGAAGGTGTGGAAATGTTGTGAAGAGTAATACTCTATTTTGTTGTTATTTAATTGCTAGCCAAGGGCTATTTTTGTATAGGTCCGAGAGGCCATTTTTGTGTAACCAGGCTTAAGCCTTGAAGTTGTAGCCCATAAGGGCATTTTATTTATCCGGAGACTAAATGCTTCACATGCTATAGATTCAAGTGTTTTTTTTTTTATTTATTATTATCAATGAATGTATAAATTGCATGTAGGCCTTTTATATAAATCTTGGAGATTTATGATGTAAAGGTTGGGGATTGGCTATGTCTATTTAATGAATGTGGTTTGGTGTATTAAATATGTTGGAATTATTTCAGGGCGTTACAAAATCACCTAGTTAGGGTTGACTATTTTCCATCACAAACAAGTATATGACACGGTCTAACGACACAAATTTTAAACAGGTTACGATATTGTTAAATTTACATAACACAAAATTGATACAAATAACTCGTATAGCGATCCCGGTTGTCCTTTTTACTGTTCTGTTGTATTCCGGACTCCGTTCCGTGGAGTTGGTAGTTGTATCTATCTTGTTGTCATCCTTTAATTCCATTTGTTTGAGTTCTAGGATGTGTTGGGCATGTTTCGAACAGGTGGGTTGAACCTTGGTCTGAAATCTTATTGCCAGGTTTTTGGTCGTTCCGCTCGAGCGGGCCTTATTGCGCTCAAGCGGAGATTGCACACTCCCAATTTTTCATGTCCCTGCAAAACTTCTGCAGGTCTGATTTTTACGCTCGAGCGGGTTTCTTTACGCTCGAGCAGGAGCGGTAGCGGTAGCGGTAGCGCTCGAGCGGGTGCTGTGGCGCTCGAGCGGGTAGTACTTTTTGGTGTAAGTTCTGGGAGAGGGAAATCTACGCTCGAGCGGACTGGTTTTCGCGCTCGAGCGGATGTACTTTATTCTTGTGTCTTGGCGCTCGAGCGGGCCTTCTTGCGCTCGAGCGTACCTAGTTTTTTGTTCTTGACGCTCGAGCGTTGTGTTCTCCGCTCGAGCGGGAATGTCGTATATCAGTCGGCAGCTGGGCATTTTAAAATCACTTTTTACATTCTCTCTCTCTCTCTTACTTTCTAAAAAGCTATTTTGAGAGCTCCTCTCTCTAGAAACTCATTTCTCTCTAGGGTTTGATCTAGTTAGAGTGTCTCTCTATCCTCCGACCTGTGTAAAAAGTGTGTTGATCGTCAAGGGCTTCGTGTTGATCCGAGAATCATAGTGTTTGGAGCATTTTCACTTTCTTCTCCTTCTCCGTTTGAGCTCTAACTTCGAGGTAGGGATATCCTACTCCTTCTCATGAGTTTTGTCTTTGAATTTTAGCATTTTGATGAGTTGGGGGCTATTGGGTAATTTTGAGAAAGTTTGGGCCTTTGTGTAATTTTACCAAAGTTGGGGTTTTGTTTATATAAACTTATATGCATGTTTGGCATAGAGAAATGAGATCAATATTGTATTATTGGTGAAAATGGAACCTTAGGGTTGTGATGTTAATTATGGAAAACGCTCTAATTACATTGATAAATTAATTGGTATAATTAATTTGAAGAAAAGAGGAATTAAATTGAGAATGTTGGAATTGGATGTGTATGGGATTAAAGGGTGTAGTTAAATTCGTTCATTGCTCACCTAGTTGAAATGTTGATTATATATCCATTTGGTGCATTTATTTTCAGTATAGAAATAACAGCTTTGGGCTATCGGTGAAGGATAGTCTTGATTGTTGTAGACAATGCATGATGATTAGGCAAACTAAAACTAATCAATTATGTAAGCCATTGAATATGGTGGTCAGTACAATACAGCACTGAAATGTGTATTGACAGGTTGAACTTGTATATGATAAATGTTTATATACATTGTATTGTGTGGGAGGAGAAAGGAGCTGTACTCCACGGTTTATTGGAAGAAAGGGGCTGGACCTCTAAACCGGATTTTGTGTGACAGTGATACAGCACTACAATGTGTATCAGGCTACGAATTAGAAGTGTTTTTGTTTCATTAATACAGCACTAAAATGTGTATTATTTGAGACTTATGGAAGTGTTTGAATTGATTTGATATAGCGCTAAAATGTGTATCGTTATCAATTGTAAAGTATAGAAGTGATTCTATGTTATGTTGATACAGCACCGAAATGTGTATCCTTCGCAAAGTGTGGGAATGGTTTATGTGTTATTGATACAGCATTAAAATGTGCATCCCTCATGAATTTTGAAAGTGGTTTAAAGATGAGTTTAAACCTCATTAAGATATTTGGCTAGGTGTTGAGCCTTGTTTTCAAACTCAAAGTTGGAAAGGACATGGGAAATGAAATGTAACATGGACTTAAAGCCATGAAATCGAAATGTGATATAAATGGATGTATCTGTGTTGACCATCTATCAACTGCTAATCTTTTAGTCATTGTTCATGGCTGGTTTAGTGTATTTCTACTGGGCTGTGGCTCACCCTTTATGGGACATCATTTTCAGGTACAGGTAGCATGCCACCTCCAAGGACTTAGCTTGGGAGGCTAGAGGCAGACAGACTGTTTTGTGGTTTGCTTTCTTTTGATGTATTACATGTAAATTCAAGCCAAGGGCTTAATATGTATTGAGTTAGCACTCCTCTTTTTGTAACCAAGTGTTAACTTGGAAAGTTGTAAGCCCGTAGGGCATTTGCTTTTGTTGTTAACATGTAATACTTTTGTAAGGAACTACTCTGATGAATAGAAGAATATTTATCTTCTATACCAATGCATGTCTAAGTTGATGGGTTTTAATGTTATTATTTTTGAGGGCGTTACAACTCGTTTAATAAATCATTAGTTATATATTTTAATATTACTTCTACTAAGGTGTGCATAAAAATTTTGAATATCTTATGTAAGTCCATTTATCTCATTAAAAGGTATGTAAAAAAAGTTTTTGTCTATATTTTGGAGTTAATGTATCAAAAACTATTACAATAAGATGTAAGTTTATTAAATTATGAAAATAAAATTGAGTTAAAATCAAATTTGCTAATGAATAATTTTATTCAATAGAAATTAGTTTCATAAAATATAACTGTTGGAGAAATTTTTTAATTTTTTCATACACTTGATAATTTTAACTACAGATGAAATGTTTTGACATAACACATTAAGCCGACACAAACTGTACACAGACTAAAAATGACATGATACAATAACACAAAATAATAAATGAATTGAGTTAGTACTGAGGTAATTCTAACATGAATTCAAAATGACACAACATAAACATGACATGATATGACACGGTGCTCACCCCCTATTTTTTGCAAGACTTATTTTTCTTTTTCTTGTATTAATTTGTTTGATATATATAAATGCTTGTTGAGTAGAACATATGTGACAGATTGTTTCAAGTGACTGCTCGAGCAGTGAAAAGACCGCTTAAGCGGAGATTAAGTGCTCTCAGTAGTTTGTTTTGCAGGCCTAGGGACCGCTCGAGCGAACAAGTGGTCGCTCGAGGGAAGACCACGAGCTCCCAGTATCTTGTTTTGCAAATAGAGATACTGAGATGTATTGTTTACCACTCGAGTGATGAAAAGACCGCTCGAGTAGTGTAGACGTCCCCGAACGTCCCGGGAGAAATCCCGTTTTGTTCATTGGGCTTACTACAGTTCGGACTCAATGTCACTGTTTTGAATCTAATCTCACAAAGTACAATGCAAGATTGATAAATCACCAAAGAGTCCAAATCCGGCAAATCGTTTTAAAAAATAAATTTTTAGAAAGAAGTGCCAAACATGGACTGCTTTGCCAGATACAAAGTCACCACTTAAATATTTTATTTTGGAGAATTTAGGAAACCCTGACTCGTGCCTAAGGCCACGTGTCCGTCATCACCAAAGTTGCCTCGGCTCGGGAACTTGGGTACGATTGGGAAAGGTCACTTCGTGAGCACCCTCGCTCGTCCGATCAAAGATCGGCCTCTACTAACCATGATATCGAGTTTTGAAAACATTATGTGCTCTTATTTCGGTTATTAGCCTAGAATTACTATGTGATGCACACAGCATACAAGTATAGACTAGATTGCCTAAGTTGGAATAAAGCGTCGCATATCCGTTTGTTTTGAAAATGGATTGAAGTTTGCTACTTACAAGTATAGACTATAATACTTTATTTGATGATTAAGCCAAAATCAAGTTTTATGTTTAACACAAAAGGGAATTTCAACCAACATTTATTAAAATTTCAAATAAATCCTTATGGATTAGGAATATTGTTGTTAAGAACTATCACATATATGAAGAGGGGATAAAAGCCCCAAATTTGTTAAAACGCTAATTTTGATTTGGGGAGATATGATCCTTGGATGGAATTGAATTTCAATCTTGGATTATGTGGATAATTAGAGTTTGGGATACATTATTAATGTGTTTTGAGTTGAGATTGTGGACTGGGAAATTGATAACCCATGTATTCTATTTTCCACTATTCATCTCATGTTTTATGGAACACTTGATTACTTGGAGTGTGGTAAAAATGAGAAGGTAAATAGAGTGTGACTTCGGGTACAAAGTTAGTTTTTGGGAACAATGTGTCATGTTGGTACCTACGCATTGCCTTGTCTTGAGCTTATCGCCGAACAAATATGGAAAAATGTTTTTGGGTGTCCACTGGTCATGTCATCTAATAGTCAGCAAAAGTGGAAAAACGGATGGTTTTGGATGCCCACCACTTGTCGTATTAATAGTCGGCCAATGTGGGTAATAGTTTTGGTTGTAAACCTATATACATATGCAGTACGGGGCTCTGACAAAGGATTCATGGCATGTTTACCTCTTGTAGTAAGAAAGGTTTTCTATTGCTATGGAATAAAAATTGTAATTGTTTCTCTTAACTGTGTACTTTGTGGACATGAACTTTAAAATTTTATTTGAGTTATTATGATGCCACTCGAATGTTCAAATGATTAGATATTTTGTTAAATATGTCTCTACTAGGTATATTGCTCATCCCTATTTAACATTTCAGGAATTGGTGATGTACCACCATCTCAGTAAGTCGAAGCATACTCTTTTTGTTCTGAATTGGAGCGTCGATGCTCAGGGATATGTAAATATGGAAGTTCCAAGCTTCTTTTTTAGGACTATGAGTCCATTTTTGTTCTAACAAGGCATTACCTTGAATTGTTGTATGCCCTTAAGGCTATGTATTTTGTCCTCTAGCTTATTGAACTAAGTTATATCTGTAAGTGTAATTATTATGTTAAATATGGAACTGTAAAGGAAAAAAATCATATTTTAATGAGGAATAGGATCTTTTGAAGTTAACTGTGTTTTAACAGATGTATTTATTTTATGCCTTTTGGGGGTGTTACAAATTGGTATCAAAGCTAATCAGATTTGAATACCTTAAGCTCCTAGGATGTGGCCTTGCCATAATGGGTTTATTACGGTAGGAAGGGACGTTAGGTTACCTGGTATGTTATATGTGTTTACGTGACTATATGGGTATGGGATCAAACTTCTAGGATACAATTTGGATCCACTGCACTCATTGAAGTCCTTTTAGAAAGGCAAATGATCAATACTTTTTCCACTTGAAAGTCATTGAGCACCGTGGGACATGGTGATATTTAGAAGCGTGGTTCGTATGTGTTCTATGTGACAAGGTGCTTATGTGGATTGCCAAATGTGAATTGAATATATGTATGTTCTCATGCTAGTGCGTGTGGGATAGGTGGGACTAAGTGTAGAAAGGCAAGTTATGAATTTAATATTCTCTATGATTCTTATGGGATATCAGAATGTGGTCGAGGTTATGGCAAACCTCGCCAAGACAGTAGAAATATTCCAGCCTAACCAGAGATCCCTTCCCAAGAAGAAGGAGTGAGTCAGAGCAATGTAGCCGCTCGGCCGGCCCAAGACGCGATGGGGGCTTTTAGAGAGTCCACAGACATACATATTATGAGCATAACAAGCAGCTAGGACTGTGGAATGGGAGACTAGAATTTCTTTCCTAAAAAATGAATTCTTTCGTTTAAAACCTATCGGGTTTAGTGGCAAGCCTAATCCTATAAAAGTGGGTGAGTGGTTAGAGCAAATTGTCAAATCTTTTGAGATTTTTGACATTCATGATGACCACATTTACTAGTCTTTTCGCTTTGCACCAGAACTTGTGGCGACGGAAGAGCATCAATGTTTAGAATTTGAGAAGCGATTGAAACCAGAAATCTTGATGAGGGTGGTTGGAAATAAGATACGTGATTATGATCGGTTAGTGGAGGCTGGGACACATGTAGAAGTTATGGTAAAGACAGAAGAAGCAAGGCAGAAGTTGAAGAGGATGGGCTACTCAAAATCCTGGGATGATTCGAGATCTTCTACGAAGTCTAGAGGTTCATCATCATCATTTCAGTCACCACCATAGCAGACCAAGTCTTTTAGTTCTGTGACGGGTGGAAATTCTGGGAACACAGGGTCAAATTTGTGGTGCATGTTATCGATATGGCCAGTCGGATCACAAAGCTTCAGATTGTGGACAAAAAAGTGGGCCACAATCTCAATCTGTCCATTCTCATGGCCAGTCTCAGCATAGAGGTCAGGCTCCATCATGTTACTAGTGTGGTCAATTAGGACATTTGAACAAGTTTTGTCCACAAAGAGTAGAGGCGGCTAATGTATCGGGGTCTCATCAGTCAGGAGGTTTTCAAACAAGTCAGGGGCAGAGATAATCTCGTCAACTGGCCCAGTCAAGGTAGGCACCTAGGGCAGTACATGGGGCTACATCTGCACAATCTGTACAACAGGCTTATGTTCCAAGAGATGATTTAGGGGAGCATAGGTTACATAGAATGGTGTATACTGTCACCACATCAGAGCAGTCTTTAGGACCATTCATTGTGAGAGGTATGTATCTTATTTTCAATACTTGGGCCAGTGTATTGATAGATTCCATGGCATTCTACCCATTCATAGCATCTGTATTTGCATCCTTATTGGAGTTAGAAAGTGAACAACTAGAGTCTCCGCTTGTGGTAGAGTCACCCGTTGGGGGTAAGACTGTTTTGAATCGAGGATGTCACAGGTGTGTAATTGAAGTCGCCGGTCGTCGACTTCCCATCAGCTTTGTGTTGTTATAAATGTCCGATTTTGATGTCATTCTCGGCAAGGATTGGTTGTCCTCCTACCGTGCCATCATAGACTGTTACCGTAGAAGGGTTACTATGCATACATCGGGTAGTGATTGCTTCTTTTTTTGGGGGGATAGAACCAACGGATCATTGTCGCCATTATGTAACCCACATGTTCGAGGTGAACTTAGCAACCTTTTTAGATGATGGAAATGGTGGGGTTCGAGATGTGTTTCCTAGAGTGGTTTGTGAATATTCTAATGTCATTCCTAAGGATCTCACCGAATTTTTGCCTCACCAGGAGGTTGAGTTTTCCATAGACTTAGTGTTGGGTACAACACCTATTTCCATGTCCCCGTGTAGATTTGCACCAACTGAGTTGGTTGTCATGAAAGAATAATTACTAGATTCATTGGATAAGGACTTCATACGCCCTAGTACTTCACCTTGGGAAGCACCGGCCCTGTTCGCCAAAAATAAAGATGGTTCATTGAGATTGTGTATAGATTATCGCAAACTGAATCAAGTTATGATTAAGAATAAGTATCCCTTGCCTAGAATAGATTACCTCTTTGACCAACTCAAGGGTTCGCGTTCTTTTTTGAAAATAGATTTGAGATCGGGTTATCATCAACTACGAGTCAGGGATGAGGATATACCTAAGACAGCCTTTCGTACGAGATACAGTCATTATGAGTTTCTAGTTATGCCATTTGGTTTGACCAATGCACCTATTACATTCATGGATTTGATGAACCGAATCTTCAGAGAATTTCTTGTTAAATTTGTAGTTGTCTTTGTAGACGACATTCTCATTTACTCGTCTTCCAATGAGGAGCACAAGGGGCACCTCCGCCTTGTCTTATAACTTCTTAGGGAACATCGTTTGTATGCAAAGTTTGAAAAGTGTGAGTTTTGGCTATCAGAAGTGAAGTATTTGGGTCATGTAGTTTCTAGAGAAGGTGTTACAGTGGACTCTTCAAAAATTGAAGTTGTACAGAATTTGGATCAACCTAAAATGCCTTTAAAATCCATAGTTTCCTGGGTTTAGATGGTTACTACTGCCGCTTTGTCAAGAATTTCTCTTCTATAGCACCACCTATGACTAGATTGACTCGTGAGGGAGTGAAATTCGTTTGGAGCGAAGCTTGTGAGAAGTCTTTCTAGGAACTAAAGCTTAGGTTGACTACCGTTCCTATTCTTATTATACCAGAACGTGGCTTGGGGTATACGGTGTATTGCGACACTTCAAGGGAATTGTTACAGTGTGTGTTGACGCAGGAGGACAGGGTGGTAGCATATGGTTCATGGCAATTAAAAACTCATGACAGAAATTACCCGACCCATGACCTAGAGCTTGTCGCTGTCATATTTGCCTTCAAATTATGGAGGCATTATTTGTATGGAGAAAAGTTTAAAGTCTTCTCTGATCATATGACTCTTAAGTACTTATGTTCTCAGAAAGATTTGAACTTGCGTCAATGGAGATGGATGGAATTTATGGAGGATTATGACTTTGAATTACATTATCATCTCGGAAAGGCCAATGTTGTGGTTGATGCTTTGAGTAGAAAATTTATAACTGTCATAACAAGTCTAGTAGTTAGGAAATGGAAGATGATGGGGGATATTAGTGAATTTGACTTGCAACTTCGCGAGTCCTCTCAGCATACCGCTTTGTTCGCCGTTGTCGCACAACCTACCCTGGTTACACGAATAGTGGAAGCACAACTGGGTGATCCGAAAATGGGGACTATTCGAGAGAGAATCTCTAAGGGAAAGAAAGATAAGGGTTTGAATGTTCGGGTTGATGCAAGTGTTTGTTATTTTGACCAATTGTTTGTGCCTAAATCTATTAAAGATGAAGTTCTTCGAGAATTCCACCACTCTCGCCTTTCAGTGCATCCCGGAGGCAGCAAAATGTATTATGACCTTAGCTGTCAGTTTTTGTAGAGGGATATGAAGAGGGATATAGCATCATTTGTGTCTAAGTTCCTAACCTGTAAACAAGTCAAGGTTGAACATAAAAAACCCACGAGATTGTTATAACCTTTACTAATTGCAGACTGGAAGTGGTAACATGTTAATATGGACTTTGTTACGGGTCTTCCAAGAACGCAAAGGGGTAATGATGCCATATGGGTAATTGTAGATCGACTAACCAAATCAACCCATTTTCTTACCATGAGTGTGGGGGATTCCATTGAGTTTTTAGCTGAACTTTATATCTGTGAAATTATTCGACTCCATGGGGTTCCTGTGAGCATAGTGTCCAATAGAGATCCTTGTTTTACTGCTAGGTTATAGCAGAGTCTCCAGAGTGCCTTGGGTACCCAACTAAATTTTAGTACTGCCTACCACCCTCAGACTGATGAACAATCTGAGCGCACCATACAAATTCTAGAAGACATGTTGAGAGCGTGCGTGTTAGACTTCAAAGGGTCTTGAGAGAAACACTTGGCATTAGTTGCGTTTGCTTACAACAATAATTACCAGGCTAACATTGAGATGAAGCCTTTTGAGGCTCTTATAGACGTCCTTGCAGATCACTTATTTGTTGGGCTGAAGTATGGGATTCACCTATGCTTGGGCCCGAGTTGGTCCGTGAGACCACCGAGAAAGTAGCTCTCATTCGGAAGAGATTAGTCACGACTTAAAGCCATCAGAAAAGTTACGCCGATCGGAGGCGAAGGCCATTGTTCTTTGAAGTAGGAGACCATGTGTTTTTAAAGATTTCGCTTAGGAGGGGGTTAATGAGGTTTGGTAGAAGCGAAAAATTATCTCCTTGATTTATTGGCCCTTTTGACATCATAGAGCGGGTAGGAGAAGTTATGTATCATCTTGCCTCACCACCACAACTCTCAGGAGTGCACAGTATATTTCATGTGTCCATGCTCCATAAGTATGAACCTGATTCTTCTCACGTCTTAGATTGGATGGATATGGAAGTTGAGGAAGATGCGTCATACGAGGAAAGATCGATTCAAGTCCTAGACACCCTGAAGCAGGTATTGAGGGGTAAGACCATTCCAGTGGTCAAGGTATTGTGGCGTCATCAATGTTGAGGAAGCAACTTGGGAGCGTGAAGCCGAAGTCCGCGAGAAATACCCAAATTTATTCCAAAATATGTGATGTGTTCACTCGTATTGTTTTCTTTTATTGATATGTGGCAAACCAAGCTTAAACCATATCTTTCTCATTCATTTTTCTTCTTTTGCTTCCAGAAATGGTTTGTTGTTTAGTTGGGAATTGTTAAAAACTAATGATTCGTACATTGTTATCATTTTATTGATGTTGTGTTGTGGATTGAAGTTATTTCGAGGGCGAAATATCTCAAGAGGGGGAGATTGTGACAGTTTATTTCAAGTGACCGCTTGAGCGAAGATCAGGTGCTTCCAGTAGTTTGTGTTGTAGGCTTAGGGACCGCCCGAGCGAACAAATGGTCGCTCGAGCGAAGATTGCGAGCTCCCAATATTTCGTTTTGTAGACAGAGATACTAAGAGGTATCGTTCACCGCTTAAGCAATGAAAAGACCACTCAAGCGGTCTGCATAGATTTAGCATTTTAAAAAGACACTTTTTAGATCATTTCTTTTACTTTTCTTTTCTCTCTTCTTTATTCTCTCTTTAAGTCAAAAAACCCTACATTTCTCTCTCTACATATCTGTCATTTCACTAAGATTCAAGCCAAAATCACTTCCTAACGGTGGAGACTACCAGAGGATCTTCCTTTCTACCGATTGGAATTGGATTCTACGAAGGATTTTTTTGAAATAGTCTAGTCTTTTTTCTCTTCCTTGAGGTAGGGTTACTTTTTAACTTAGTATCTCTTTATTTTGAAGATGATTACGTGGTATTATTGTGACTATAATACTTTATTTGATGATTAAGCCAAAATCAAGTTTTGTGTTTAACACAAAAGGGAATTTTAACCAACGTTTATTAAAATTTCAAACAAATTCTTTTGAATTAGGAGTATTGGTGTTGAGAACTATCACATATATGAAGAGGGGATAAAAGCCCCAAATTTGTTAAAATCCTCATTTTGATTTGGGAAGATATGATGCTTGGATGGAATTGAATTTCAATCTTGGATTGGATAATTAGAGTTAGGGATATATTATTAATGTGTCTTGAGTTAGGATTGTGGACTTCAAAATTGATAACCCATGTATTCTATTTTCACTATTCATCTCATGTGTTTAAGGAGCACTTGATTACTTGGAATCTAGTAAAAAGGTGGAGGTAAATAGAGTATGAGTTCAGGTAGAGAGTCAGTTTTTAGGAACAATGTGTCATGGTGGTACCTACACAAGGAGTTAAGGTACCCGATTGCCCTATCTTGAGCTTATTGTCGGACGAATGTGGGAAAATATTTTTGGGTGTCTAATAGTCCTACCGTATAATAGTCGGCAAAAGTGGAAGAACGGATGGTTTTGGGACCCACCACCTACCGTATTAATACTCGGCCAATGTGGGGAATAGTTTTGGTTATAAACCTATATACACATGTAGTACGGGGCTCCTACAAGGGATTCATGGCATATTTACCTCCTTTATTGAGAAAGGTATTCTAATGCTATGGAATAAAAGTTGTAATTGTTTCTCTGAACCGTGTACTTCGTGGACATGAACTTTAAAATTTTATTTGAGTTATGATGATGTCACTCGAATGTTCAAATGATTAGATATTTTGTTAAATGTGTCTCTACTGGGCATGTTGCTCATCCCTATTTAACAGTTCAGGAATTGGTGATGTACCACCATCTCAGTAAGTTGAAGCATACTCTTTTGTTTTGGATTTGAGCACCGTTGTTTAGGGATGTGTAAATATGGAAGTTCCAAGCTTATTTGTTAGGACCGTAAGTCCATTTTTGTTGTAACAAGGCACTGCCTTGAATTGTTGTAAGCCTTTAAGGCTATGTATTTTGTCCTCTAGCTTATTGAACTATGTTATGTCTGTAAGTGTAATTATTATGTTAAATATGGAATTGTAAAGGAAAAAATCGTAGTTCAATGAGGAAAAGAATCTTTTGAAGTTAACTGTGTTTTGATGTATTTATTTATTTTATGTCTTTTGGAGGTGTTACAACATATATGGGGTAAACTATCAATAGGTCATAATAGTTGGATTTAATTCTCATAAAGTCCTAGTAAAATCGTCGCTAAAAATAATTTTTTGTGACATTTTTTGCATGTCCCTAAAAATTGTCAATTAGTAACTTTTTTTTTGGTCATGATTTTTATAAATTGTCCCTAAAACTTACGGTTAACAATATTTATCTGTGACAAATTTTCCATACTATCGTTGAAATCCGAACATTAGTGACATTTTTGTGACGATTTTTTAAAATCGTTACTAAAACTTGTAATTAATGACATTTTTTTATAACAATTTTTAAACTGTCGCTAAAAATTATCAATTAGTGATTTTTTTTTATAGTATTTGATGAAAATATCATTGATTATTATAAAACTTATTAGATAATAAGTTCACTTATTAAGATGTACACCTAGGTGATAGGGCCAACTCTATTCCCTTACATTAGTGTGGTTATATTACATTTGCTGAAGCCATGAAAAATTGACTCCATGATATCACCCAAACACGTGTCCAAAGCATGAGTTGTTTACCTATTAAATTTTGAATTTCAAATTCCAAAGTTTTACGGTGTCAGTTAATATAATTTTTTTTAATTTATTATTATTTTTTTGAACTAGCTAAAACGTATTAGTTAGGCCTATTTTGACAAGTTAGATAAAAGTCAAATTTTTAATTTTTTAAAAAAAATTTAAGTCACATTATCTTTTTACCATTTTACACGTTTAAAAAAAGTTTTTTAAAAAACAAACAAATTAATTTTTAATCAATTTTTCAAAATAGGCCTTAGGATAACAAATTTTCCAATGGTGTTGCTTCTCCCAATGGGGCACCCCTAATGAGACTCCTAATGAACTGGATGCAAAAAACAACTTTCATACTTCAACTGCAGTGGACAGTGCATGTGTTTCATGCACTGTGTAGTAAAAAAAATAATAATAATCTCAAGTTTCTCTCTTTCTCACAATCCTTCCCTGTCCAACAACAATAATCAAACTCACCAACAATAGAAAAAATATTTACAATCCCCAAATTGAGTATTTTCAATCTGTTATTTCTTAGTATTCATGTGTTTTTATCAAAAGCAATGAAACCTAGAAATTGAAATTGTGATAGCATAGAGATTTGAGAAGGATGGTGGTCGAGAGAGACGATAGAGGAGGGAGGAGGGCGAGAGGAGATGTGATCGATGGCTGCAAGATAGGAGAGTAGGGAGGAGGGCGGTCCACATTGGTCTCATTGTTGTCAGAGTCATTGGTCTTATCGTCAGGAAGAGAGAGAGAAGGCAACTTTCAAACCTCTGTTTTGGCAAGAAAAATTACATGAAAGAGAGAGAGAGAGATGAGGGATAAGGAGAGTAGCTAAGTTGGCACTATCAATTCAATAAATAAAAAAATGCTTAGAAGTTCTAATTGAGCACTCCCAATATATCCTTAATGATATGGGATGGATCATGTGAAGGGGTAGACCCACACTCCTCTTTCTATCTCTCTCTATTGTCACTCTCTCTTCCACCTCATTAAAGGTCAAAATGAGAATGTCGTATTGTTAGACACATTTTATTTTTGATGATTATCTCTGTCTTTATTCTGATTTTGTTTTTGATTTATTTGAAACAGATTAATTTATCAAAATTAATAATCTTATATTTGTTGTTTTTTAGATCAAAAACTTACCCCAAATTTATGTTGAATTGAGCCCAAACAGCAGTAGAACAGAACGATAACATCAGTCGCCGAAATAGTCCAGCCCAAAGGGGATCGGACGTCTGGCCAGATGACCGACAGTGGTAGTTTGGCCTAGGTTGCTTCTGTTTCAATTCAGTTCACTCCGGACGTCAGACCAACAATATGCTTGACAACTGCGGACGACAACCTTGACGATCGAGACTCATGAGACATCTGTGCAGATATTCATAAGGACATCCAGGTAGATGACCCATAGATACAAAACTTTCTCTAGGACATCCGGGTAGACATCCATTGTACAGAGAAATTGTTTATATCAGAAGATGCTAAGAGCAGAACAGAAAAGTTTTTATATCAATTCACCCATCATCCAACGGGCAAATCATTAGGGAATATCTAAGCAAATGAGTTGTATATTATTCTCAAACATCACCAACCCATCTCTTCAACAGGAAGAAAAGAATTGGCAATGTCAGAGGAATAAAAGAACATAGCACTTAACTATGTTTTATATACAGAGCTATGAACAAGCAGAAGATACAACGAACATATAGAGCAACAATCTCAATGTGCTATACACATTTACATCTTTCATCATTCTCATCTCTCTCTGAGTTACTAAAGAGTTCCTCTTTTGATTTTATTCTTTCCCTCATAAATTATACACAGAGTTTTAGCTTTAAGTTTATCTTACTTGTGTAAGGCTTACAGGAAAACACTCTGAGCTTTACATATTGTATCACTTTGTGAGTGAGTTGTATTTCAAGCTTTCTGTGAAAGCAAACACAAATCATATCAATCTTGTAAGAGTGTAGTACATTCAAATTTCTTCATTCCTTGAGAGTGATTGCCAATCACCTAAGGTTTGCAAGGGTTGGAAGACTGGTACAATCTTTATAAAATCTGTGGAGGATTACTTCATTTGTGAAGAGGTTGCTAGCACCTCTGTGAGGCTAGAAGATATTGGATAATCTTAAGTGAAGCTTGAAGAGTGGATGTAGGCTTGGTTAAAGGTGAACCACTATAAATTTGTTCGTCTCCTCTTCCCTAATCTCTTTAGTTTCTCAACTACTATAGCTATCTGATATAGTCACTGTGTTTTGTTGTTTTTGTGATAAACATCCAAACTTTCAATTGCCTCTACTGATATAGCTACTTCACTAAGTATTTGTTAATTTGTGCTAAATCCTTACTTACTTGTGATAGCTAAATCCATTGCAAAATTATCTAAGTCATAACCTGTTACGCTATTAATCACCTTACTCATATACTGCATTTGTTGCTCTCCATATGTGACAACCCCACCATGTATAATAATTGGCATTCAATTAATTAAGGACATTTGGGTTTTTAATTATCCATTATTTTGAATTAATTTGGGTTTTATAAGAATTATGTAGTCTGATTCGTATATGATTTGATTAAGGACTTATTTTAGAAATAGAAATTCAAAGCCTCAATGGCTTAAGAAGGTGAAATTTATGAGTTGAATTAATTTAATTTCAAGTATTGAACCACATGGGAGTTTAATTAGATATTCGATTTAATTTAGTAAAATTAAGATTTCATTAATTAAGTCCTAATTGGAGTTAATTAAGTTATGAGGATTTGGAGTTATGATTATTATGGATTAAATCTACTTATGAGGTGTCCAATTTGAGTATGTAATTTATTGATGGGAATCTTAGGTTCGAGAAACCAAAATTGATAATGGTAATAAATTTAATTTGATATTTGGAGCCTCTTGGGAGTTTGATTAAAAATCTAATTCAGAATAGTAAAGATTAAATATAATGAATTGGGCCTTAATTGAAGTCAATTAGACTAATTAAATGATGTGGGATTTTTGATTAGTTATGATTAATTAAGTTATGTGCTACTCAAGATTAATTAAGACTAAGTATTGCTTAATTAAGATAAAATTTGAGGGTACATGTGGCTGTGGGTGTGCAGAGAAATTTTGTGTGTGTGTGTGTGTGCAGAGTAAGTTGTAGACAAATCTAGAGAAGTTGTGTGTGAGAGAGTTATATGTGTTGGAGCCTAGAGAGGGTGTGCATGTGTGTATGTGTGCTGGTGGGCTCAAGAAATTAGGTTGGCTCAAAAGCATTTTTCTGAGAAAGGAACATGATATGTATTGAAGTCTTGGAGCCTATTCATTGCCTTATTTGTCTTGCAGACAATACAGTCTGCTCGAGTGACCAAGTGGTGGCTTGAGCGGTCAGGCTATTTTCAGTATGACTTGAAGAATTATACTTTACTCATATTTTGATCTCGTCTCTTTCCAAGCATTCTAGACATGATTTTTGGCTCAATGAAGATTAATTAGCTAACAATCAACATAAATAAGTTGGTTAAATAGTAAGTCATTGATTTCATAGTAATTAAGAAGCTAAGTAAGAAATTGATCTATTTGGAAAAGAAAGATTTAGTAATGAAAGAATATGTGAAAGGCGAACCCGATTTATTTGAGAAAGAAAGAAAGAATAAGCGTAGTAGAACTTCAAATTACTTAAATAGAAAAGGACAAGTTAAATTTCATCAAGAAAGTGATATTGTGTTTCAATGTGTATATGTTATATGTTTGTGTAGGTCACACGCCAGTGTCTGTCTGATCTATTTCTGGAGCTATCTATGGGTAACAACTCCACAAAAACTATATTTGACTATAAGTGTTTTCTTTCTGATATGATATGATATGTTTTCTAAAATGCTATTTTGTGAATCATGAATGAATGTCCAATTTTTTGAAATGTAATTGTGGCATCTTTAGCATTATCTGTATTTGTTATTTGTTACCTGGTACCAAGGTTTCACGTGGGTTACATTCATGGAACTCATTATGCATAATCAACTATCTAATCTGCACATGGGTCTTTATGACCAATCTGATTTGTTACTCTGTATGTGGGTCTTTATGACCAATCTGATATGTTAGGTAATGGATGTACCACGTATAACTGTTTACAAATCTGAATGTGTATAAGAATCTGTTTCTGATCTGGATTCTGATTTTTGAATCTGTTATAGACATCATTGATCAAAACCTTTACTCTGTTGTTATTCACTGGGCTCTAACTCACTGTATTATTTATGTATGTAAATGATCAGGCACATACGCATAACCAGGCCTAGAGCTTTTGCTTGGACTATGTCTTGACAGCCAACCTATGTGCCTTCTGTGGAGGTTTTAGATATGTCAAGTGGTCATGTCTATGTGATTAAAGTTTAAGTTTTTGTTTATTCTGTAAATAGGGCTAAGTTCTTTTTTTGTCTTATTTGTATAAATGTGATGACGTGAAGGTGATGTATGATATATGTATATAAAGTTTAAAATTTTTCTGTCACGTATATATCTGCACAGTTGAATGGACATTGTATATTTGTTATTTGGCTCCGCTAGCCTTTAATAAATTGATTTCTATTTTAGAGGCCTTTGGTAATCTGCACATTACTGACCAGTTATGATGCTAAACCTATAGGGGCGGGTTTGGGTCTTGACACCATAGTTCATTGATAGTTCTTCATTGAGCTTATTCATTAACTGTTGATTATCTTCTTTTTACTAGAAAATCATTTACTTCTAGTTGTTAATTTTATTGGAGTATTATTATTTTTAATCTATAGAAACCTAATTTACCCCCTCTTAGGTTCCTTTTTGCATAACAATTGGTATCAAAGCCTAGACTCTAGCTTAAATTTAACCATTTGAGAGTTTTCGATCCATGGCAACCACAGCTAACACTAGCACTATTGAAGGACAAGCCACTAATATGTCACCCTTGTTTGATGGAAACAATTATAGCCATTGGAAGGATAAGATGACCCTATGTCTTCAAGCCACTGATTATGCTATGTGAATTATAGTCACCAAAGGTCCCAAAATCCCTATCAAATTAGTGAACAACATTAGTGTACCTAAAACCAAAGATGAATGTGATGAGAGGGACCATAAATCGCTTTAAGCCAATGCTAAAGCCAACCTCACCCTTGTATGTGGTTTAGACTCTAAGGAGTATAATAGAATATCTAGTTGTGATACGGCTAAAGAAATGAAGGCACCAACCAAGTTAAAGAATCTCATATTGATATGCTTGTTCATAGTTATGAATTGTTTAAAATAAAATCTGATAAGTCTATTTCTAACATGTTTACTAGATTTATTGAAATTGTAAATTCTTTGAAATCACTTGGAAAAACTTATACTAACAATGAGTTAGTAAGAAAAATTCTTAGGTGTCTACGAAAGAATTGGAAAGCAAAAGTCACCACCATTATAGAAGCAAAGAACCTCTCCACACTAGGATTGGATAAGCTCATGGGTTCTCTTATGACTCATGAAATCACCATGAGAGGACATAAGGATGATGGGGACAAAAAAAAAAAGAAAAGGAGTTGCATTCCAAACATCATCTTAAGAAGAAGAAAATGATTACTCTAGTGAAGATGAAGGGTATGCCATGTTTAGTAGAAATCTCAAAAAATACTACAAGAAAAGCAATCGTGGAGGAACAAGACCCTTTAAGAAAGAGTACAACAAAGATGACAGCCAAAAGAAAGAGTCTATCATTTGCTATGAGTGCAAAAATCTGGGACACTTCAAGTTAGATTGTCAAAATTGAAGAACATGGAAAAGACTACAAGTGAAACAAGAAAGCTACGGTGGCAACTTGGAGAGAAAGTGATGATGATAGTTCAAACGGTGAAGTTAAAAATAATGAAGTAGTCAACTTATGTCTCATGGCTCTAGGAGAAGAAGAATCCACTCAAGATAAGGTAAATTTTAATTATGGAGAATTTGAGAGTGCTTTTAATGAATTGCATGATGAGTTTAAAAAAAATTGTGCTAAAAACAATGTGTTAAAAAAATTAGTTGCATCTTTGTCTAACAATGTGGATGAATTGAAGAAAGAAAACCTTGTTTTGAAAAATGACCTTAACACAACTTCTAGTGAGAAAATTGTTTTGAAAAACAATGTTGATGATTCGAATAAAACTCTTGAAAATTTTGTAAAAAGAAGAGATAATCTCAACAAACTTCTAGTGAGAAAATTGTTTTGAAAAAGAGTGTTGATGATTTGAATAAAACTCTTGAAAATTTTGTAAAAGGGAGAGATAATCTCAATAAACCTCTTGGTAGCCAAAGATATGTTTTTGATAAGGCGGGCATTGGATATGACCCTTTTAAGAAACAAAAGAAACTGAACACTATTTTTGAAAAAGGACCCCCATGACACAATTATTGTAGGAAGAAAGGTCATTATGTATCTACTTGTCCATTCAAAAAGAATATTAATATGGGAGTTAAAAAGACTTGGATTGTTAAAGATGCAAATCATACTAACCAAGGACCCAAGAAATCATAGGTATCAAAATCCAACATATGACTGTCTTATTGTTGGTATGCCTTAAGTTCAAAGCCAAAGAAGAAAGGTGGTGCCTTGACAGTGGATGCTCTAGACACATGACCAGAGACAAATCTTTCTTCAATATTCTATCATCAAAAGATGAGGATTTATCACTTTTGAAGATAACAGGAAAGAAAAAATCATTGGTATTGGTAGCATCGATATCTCTCTTAAACCTTGTATTGAAAATGTTTTACTTGTAGATGGACTTGCATAACGCACTTAGTATTAGCCAATTATGTGATAAGGGTAATAAAGTCATTTTTGATAAATCACATTGCACAATTGAAAGCATAATTGATCACAAAGCACTATTTGTTGGAAATCGCCTTGATAATGTTTAAGTCTTTATCTCAATGATCTCTATGCTTGTGATGTTAAATGTTTATATACTAGCAATGATAGTAGTTGGTTATGGCATAGAAGACTTGGTCATTCTCATATGGATTTAATTGCTAAACGTTTAAGAAAGGATTTGGTTGTTGGACTTCTAAAAATTAAATTTGAAAAAAGATCGACTTCGTGGTGCTTGTCAACAAGGAAAACAAACCAAAACATATTTTCAATCAAAATCTCATATTTCCACCTCTAGACTTTTACAATTATTACATATAAATTTATTTGGTCCCTTAAAGGCATCTAGTCTTGGTGGTAAACATTATTGTCTTCTTGTTGTTGATGATTATTCAAGATTTACATGAGTTATGTTTTTAGCACACAAAGATCAAACATTCTCTTCTTTCACAAAACTTTGTCGTAGAATTCAAAATGAAAAAAGTTTTCTCATTACTAATATTCAAACCGATCATGGTAGAGAACTTGAAAATGAAAATTTTGAATTGTTTTGTGATGAGCATTGAATTGGACATAATTTTTCAACACCTAGGACCCCTCAACAAAATGGTCTAGTAGAAAGGAAGAATAGAATCTTAGAAGAAATTAGTAGAACAATGCTTTGCAAAAACAATCTTTCTAAATATTTTTGGGCCGAGGCCGTTCAAACTGCATGCTATATTTTAAATCGAGCCTTGATTAGGCCTATTATCAAAAAGACTCCTTATGAACTTTGGAATGATAGAAAGCCCAACATTAGTCACTTGCATGTGTTTGGTTGTAAATGTTATGTGCATAATATTGGTAAGGACAACTTGGGTAAATGTGATTCAAAATCCGATGAAGCAATTTTTCTTGGCTATTCCTTAACTATTAAAGCTTATCATGTTTTTAATAAAATAACTCTTATTGTTGAAGAATTTATACATGTGGCATTTAATGAAACTAACATTTCTTCTACAAAGCAAGTTATTATTGATAAACAAAAAGGGGAAGATTCAAGCATCTACAAAGAAAATGACTAACCATGTAAAGTGAACAAAGAGGATGAACAACCTATTCTCGTTCCTCAAGAGGAAGGTGGAAACAATGATGATTTGCCACGAGAATGGAAGTTTGTTCAAAATCATCCAAAGGATTTAATCCTAGGAGATCCCAAGTGAAATGCATTAGGATTTCAAGATTACTTGGTTAAAACCTTCTCCATGTTTGTATGAAATACGGTTAGGTACGCTTGTTGATTACACCACCTTTCCTCCTTTCGTGTGAAACGCATTAGGATTTCAAGATTACTCAGTTAAAACCTTCCTCCTCTCTGTATGAAATACGATTAGGTACGCTTGTTGGTTACACTATTTTTCCTCCTATCATGTGAAACACTTTAGGATTTCAAGTTTACTTGGTTAAAACCTTCCCCCTCTCCGTATGAAATATGATTTGGTATGCTTGTTGGTTACACCATCTTTTCTTTCATGTGAAACATGTTCGGAGTTGACATTTTTCTGTGTGAGACAAGGTTGGACCTGTTTTGATTAAGCTTGAGGTTTGTTTCATATATTGTCATCTTGTTATCATCACTCTATTGCATTGCATTGCATTGCATAATCATGAACTTTCGAAAAACAATTAGTTTCGCGAATCGTATAAGTCCAACTTTCAATTGTATTTTTAGTATATTATTTGCATCTTGCCCCTGAACTAAGCTGGTTTGATTCTTTGCAAAAGGGATACGTAGGCAACCTTCAGGTTCAACTAACTACATTTGCATCTTGTTTGTTTGCCCAACTCTTATGACCTTGTCAAAAGGGTTGTCTTCAGGCTTTGACATTCACTCACATCATGAAATGACTTTGAGCTCTATCAAGGAGGGGCAACTGTAGACACCTCATTTTGACCGCCCCTAAGACTTGGATGCTTTCTTTTGCTTTCCTGATGATGAAAATAAGAATGTATTTTTCACGAAATCCTTAGTAAAAAAAATAGAATTTGAGCTTTCTTCCTAGCCCTAAGCCTGTTTTGGCCAAGTGTTTAAGACATGTCTAACAGCTGGAGCAAAGCTGGATTGAACTGAAGCAAAGTGGGCAATTTTCCCCAATCGATCAACCGTTCGATGACAGTTTCCACCAGTTTTTGTTTAGCTCAGGTGGGGCACTTCACAACCCCATTTTCTGATTTATTCATACATTGAATGCATACATACTCAACCTCCATTGCCTAGTGCTAGATCCATTGAAAGTAATGCTCCATTTTTGTCTTCCTTAGGTCCATTTGTGCTCTATTTGCTCCATTATCTTCATTAATGCATCATTCTTATCTTCCTCCATTTCTCTACTTGCATTGCCTATATAAACACATAAGATTGTTGAGAGGAGGAGGATGATAGATTGATTAAAGGAAGAGGCTAGAGATAGAGAAAGTCTAAGCTTTGAATTCAAGAGTTGGCCAAAATTGAGTATTAGTTGTGAACTTTCATTTTCTCAAGTTATACATTATGTCTCATCTTCTATTACAAAACTCATCCAAGTCATGTTATTGTAGTTAAATTCTAGAGTTTTAATCAAAGAGAAAGTGATTATTATTAAAAAATAGAAAATCAAAGAGTTCACCATTTTCCCCCCACATATAGTGTTCTACAATTCAGGTCACCATTCTAGCTCAAATCCCAACCTTTTGAATTGAGGATTGAGAACATACTTCACAACCTTGAGGGTGATCAAAAGGAAGTTTGGAAATCAAGAAATTTATCATTTCTTTGGAAGGTGAATTTCCAATTTCTTTCATTTCTCTTGTATTATTTTTCTCATATTAATTTTCCTGCTTTGATTTCATATTGTAAACTTCTTGTAATCTAACTAGAAGTAGTTTGTTGAGCCACCTGCATATTCTCTGTTTGTTATTTTCTCAGTGTTGCAACAAAACAGATTTTGCTAGGCCTAGTTGTAGACCCCCATTTTGACCGGCCCTAAGACTTGGGCGCTTCTTTTGATTACTCGATGATGACAATTAGAATGTGTTTCTCATAGAATTCTCAGTAAGAGAGATGGAATTTAAACTTTAATTCCAACCTTTAAACATTTTTTTGGCAAAACTACTTTAGGCCTGAGAAATATTTAAAAACATCTTGTTTATAGGTTTGGAGTTGAAGGAAATAGGAGGGGATGGAAGAAAACTAGTTTAAGAAAAGAATGAGCATCAAATCATTAAGAGGGAAATGAATAGGAATTTTGATGTAGGGCATCAATTCGGTTGGACCGAAACTGCGCGGCTTCACCAAAACGGGCATAACTTTTTGCATAGTTGGAATTTTGATGCAAGGCTGGTGCCATTGGAAAGCTAGCTTCTGGGGTTTCAATTTGGAAAATAGGAAACCACTTTTTGGCCTTTCCAGCCATTGGCTGACCACTTTTCTTTCTAGGAGACCACTTTTTGTCCTGAAAAACCAGAAAAAGTAGCTGGCTGACCACTTTCTCATGAAAAGTGGTCGGCTGACCAGTAAAAGTAGTCGGTCGACCACTTTAACTGGTCAGCAGCCTTCCTGCATATTCTACAGGTGTTGTGGATGCCAGTTGTGCCACCTGGAGGGCACAAACTGTATCCTCCATATGGAGGGATTTATCCAAGCTCTAAGCTTCTCCAAGAAGCTTTAGCTCATGTTTTTCTATAAGAGAGAGGCTTCCCCTCCCTTCCCTAGGCCGATTTTTGGGCTGAGAGCATAGGCTTACACTCTCTCTATATCTATCTCTTTTTCTCTCTATATTGGTGTTTTGCTTCACACTTGTACACACAACTTCATAGCCAAACACTCTTACCTTGTTGCTGAGTTGTTGGAGGGTCTTGAGGGAGCTCAAGAGTTGGTTTTGGCTCAGAAAATTTGCTGGTATTGCAGTGCTTCAAGGGTAACCTTCTTTCCTCCCCCCCCTTTTAGCTCTATTTTGATCACTCTCTTAGCCATATTTGCATGCTTCTCTTGGTTTAACTTTAAACTACAAAAAGCTTTATTTTAACTTGTTTGTTTGAGGCTCCTTGGGTGTTGGGGTTGTTCTACCCTCTTTTGTGTCTTGTTTGGCCTTGTTTTGTGCTATGCCTTGAGGCCTTTGAATTAGTCTTTGCTTGGCCTTTTAAACACTGAAATCCAGTGGATTTTTAGTGGTAGGCATGTGGTTTTGAGGCCTCAAATCAGAGGGGGGGTGATCCCCTCTTTTCCTGTTTTGTTTGCATGTATTATTAGCCTATCAAATGAGCATGTGTTTCTACCATTTTGAGGCTTAGTTCAAAAACTTTTTTGTGACTTCTAGGGCCTGCCTTGACTCTGTCCATGGCTGGTTTGGTCACCTTTTGCATGCTTCTTGCATGTGTAGTGTAATCCCATTTGTGGCTCATCAAAGTAGCATGTCTTTATAGCATGTATTGGCTCCATTTCAGTGGGTTTTTGGCTATCATTTGACATGTCATAACTCTTTTTTGGGTTGGTTTGACGGCCCCATGCATGCTCCATGCACTTGTAGTGCATTTCCATGAAATAGCCTAACATGCATCATGCTTCAACATGTCATTTTAGTATACTTTTGGCTTAGCTCTGAGAAGACTTTGTTCATGTTTTAGCATGCTTAAGGTCTAATTTATGTTGTTTTGGTCATGCATGCCATGCTTTGTATAGCCATAGTGCATTTTAGCTCACTAACCTTGAGTTTCCAAGCCACTAGCATGCATTACTTGGGCTATTTGCATGATTTAGCATCATTTGGAATGATATTTCAGAGCTTTTATCTTTTCCATATTCTAATGTTTATCACTCCTTCAATGTGTTTGAGAGTTGCACCTTTATGCCTTGTTTGTGAGCCATTGCATGAGCCTCATTTTCTTATCTTTCAAGCCATCATCTCAGTCCATTTTGGCTACTGTTTTGGCCTGCATAAGGTCTGTTTGGGGCTGGTTTGGCCATTTGAGCATTGTCTTGCATGCCTCTAGTGTAATACACTTCACTAGCTTCGATGCTTGAGCCTTTCAACATACATTACATGGGTTATTTGCATGATTCTAAGTCATTTTGCATGCCATTTTAGTGCTGGAACATATGCCATTGTACACCATGTTTCATCCTTTCAATGCCTTTGGCGAGTTGTATTTTGTGCCTTGAGCTTGGGCCAATATGCATGCATGTTTGTATAGCATTTTGAGTTTCTATCTTAGCATGTATGGCCACTGATTTGGGCATGACTGAGGTCAGTCCATTTTGGTTTAAGTCCATCGAGCATTGTGTATGCCATATGGTTCATTGCGTTGGGTATGCCATGTCCATTCGCATTGTGTATGCTAGTTGTTGTTCATATTGTTGCATGCTTATGTTGTCTTGCATTGAGTATGCATGCATTAGCATAATTTGCATGTCATTAGCTTTGTTAAGTTAATCATGTCACATTGCATTGAGTGGGCCATGTGGTTCTTTGCACTGTGCATTGTGCATGCCATTAGCATTGAGTATGCTAAGTTACATTGCATTGCATGTTTGGATGCTTGTCCCTTGCATGTTGTTTGCATGCTTGTTTAGTTGTACTGCATGGGGTTGCATGCTTGAGTCACATTGGGTATGCCATGCTTGCTTTGAATTTGCGTTTGGAATAGGTGTTAGTCCAAACACGGGAAACGAGGGACGTTTCATACTTGAAGTGATGAAACGCGCCTCAATTCTCGGTCGCTAACGCTCTTGATCATACATGATAGAGTTTTAGGCTTTATGTGTTTACTTGTGCATTCATTTCCATATTAAATTGCGCAACTTCGCTTCTCGACCATCATGCATTGAAATGTGTGATTCATGGCTCGAGGGTCAAGAACCACACTCCCTTGAGCTTATGAAATGATAGGGAGGGTGGTTGTGCACACATATCTTGTAAATACATTGCCATGCCCTTTCTTGCTCTCTGTTGCAGCAAATTGAAGTATGGCAGCAAAAACTGGTCGACCGACCAGGTAAAGTGGCTGGCCGACCAATTTTTCTGGTTTTCAGTACAAAAAGTGGTCGGCAGGTGGTCTCCAATGCCAACAGTTGGTCGGCAGCATCCCTACAGGTTCCCATGGTGGAGTTTCAGCCTTCTAGAGCCTTGTGCAGTGTTCTGGAACCAGTTGCAAACAGAGGCAAATCGGGGTATCGTGATGGATTTCCGAGCGAGGCGATTCGAGCATGCATGCATCCCTCGTCATAAGGCCATTTCAGTGTTTTGTTAGGTTAGAATGTATATTTGTTTCAATTTTGGTTGTGTAATAATTAATTAGCTAGAATAGTTAGTTAATTAGTCGGTTCTGTATTATTTATTCGGACCCTCCGTCGAGAGGGCACAACTGTTGTAAATAAGTGTGCGTGTGTGTGATGCATGTCTTCCAACCCCCATTTCTTTCTCCCTTTTATTTACCAGCTTACGATGGTTAGTTTTAGGGCATGTTTCAATTAGCATCCTTATTCTCGCATGTTTGTATCCATTCATCTGTCTTGCATGCACCGGGCTCGGCGCATCATACTAACTGCATTGTATTTCAATTCCTGTTTGAATACATGTATCAAGTTGCATTTCTCATGACATTTTAGAATAGCCGAGCCTATCTTAGTTGCATTTTGCATGTGTTGCATTAGGCATTCTTGACATAGCTAGGATCATGCATGATTACTAACTATCTTCTGTTTTGGCTTGGAGTACTTGGTGAGTGTTTATGCTTTAGCATCCTTGCATGTGTGTGAGTGACTGCCATGATAACATGCTTGCCATGAGGCTAACTGCTTATGTGATATAACTGCTAAATGCCTGTGGGTGAAGGTTGGATTACTTGAATTGGAACAATTCATTGATTGCGAGTTTTAAGTCCATTTGAGAGTGGCAAATCACCATGTTTTCTAAGCCCACTTGAGGGTGGAAAAATCTGCATTTTAGCCTACTTGTGAGTTGCAAACTGCTTTCAAAAACAAACATGAGATGTTTTGTTCCAACTTAGGCGATCCCGTCTATACTTGTACGATGTGTGCATCACATAGTAATTCTAGGTTAATAACAGGAATAAGAACGCATGTGTTTTCAAAAACAAGATATCATGTTAGTAAAGGTCGATCTTTAATCGGGCGAGCGGGGGTGCTCATTGCATGACCTTCCCCTCTCGTACCCAAGTTCTCGAGTCGAGGAAACTTTGGTGATGACGGACACGTGGCCTTAGGCGCGAGTCAGGATTTCCTAAATTTCTCAAAATAAAACAGTTAGGTGGCGACTCTGTATCTGGCAAAGCAGTCCATGTTTGGGATTTTGTAGACACCTCATTTTTTACCGTCCTCAAAACTTGGACGTCATCGTTTGAACACTCGATGATCATCCCTGTTCGTGTTCGTCTTGAGTTCTCGGAGGTTTCGACTACGCGGCTTGCCTCAAGACCTCTCGACTTGTTTGTTTTGTGTTTGGTTTTACATCAAACACTTATATTTTGCTTCTGAGGGTGGGAAATAGCTTGTAGGCCATCCCCACACCTCACCGGCCATGGCTTGAGGCCACTGGCCTTGTTTCCTTGCTACCGGCCACTGGTGATGGCCGGTCGGCACTGTTGATGGTCAGTCGGCACATTTTGTGGTCGGTCGGCCAACTTTGTTGGCCGATTAGCCACCTTTTCTGGCCGAGACCTTTTCTTGAGGGGGGGTTTGAACATTTTGAACCCCCTGTTTTAGCTTCTTGAGGAAGCTTGAACCTTTTAAACTCTTGGTTTTAGATTCTTGAGGAAGTTTGAACCTTTTGACCCTTTTTTTAGCTTCTTGAAGAAGCTTGAACCTCTTGACCCCTTTGCCTAGCTTCTCCAAGAAGCTTGGCCCTTTTGCTCCAAGCTTCTAAGAGAAGCTTTGCCCCCTTGGTTTCACTATAAAAAGAGGGCCTCTCCTCCCCTTTAGAGGGTTAGAAAAATCTGATATATATTATATATATATCACTCCCTCCCTATATCTCCCTCTCTTTTTACATTTGTGTGGGTTAGAGGGTGCAAAAGGGTCTAGTTCTTGGCCATTTGAACTACACCTCCTAGCACAACACCACTATCATCAACCTAAGGAGCTTGGAGGCCATTTTCAGAGGCTAAGGGACTGTTTTTTTGGACCAAGAGGCTGTTGTCCCCTTTTCGCTACGAAGGTAACTCCTTTTCTCTCTTTATTCCCCGTTTTTGCACACACTTTTAGCCTATCTTTCTTGCTATTTTGAGCTTTGTGTATAACATAAAAAAGTTCTTTTTTTTTTTTGTGTTTAAGATACTTCATTAAGGTCACTTTTGTGTTTGGGGTCGTTTACCTCCTCTTAGACCATGTTTGGCCCCATTTTATGCTATTTTTGGTGAGCTTCGGGACCACCTTGTTTGGGCTTCCTCACCACTGAAATCTTGAGGGATTTCAGTGGTGAGGATGGTGGTTTAAGGTCCTAAGTAGGAGAGGGCCATCCCCTCTCCTTGTTGTCTTCAAAAAGTGCCATTTTAGCCTCATGTGTGAGCACCATTTTTAAGTTCATGTTGGCCATGTCTTAAGTGTAATTTGTGCTTATTTTTCCATGATATAGCACTGTTTTTACTTGGTCTACACACACCATGCTTGCCTTGCATACTTGTCTTGTAATGCCATGAATTGCCTTAACATGTGCCTAGCATTTAGACCACTATGCTTACTTGTTTTGGCCTAGCTTTGTGAAGCTTTTATGCTTGTTTTAGCATGCTTAAGGTCTGTTTTTTGTTGCTTAGGCCATCCATGGCTTGCTTTGTATAGCTACCATGTAACCACCCTTGGCTTGCCTTGAGTTTTAGACCATATTGCATGCTTAGCTTGTCTTGTTTACTTGGTTTTGCACCTTCTATAATATGATTTCAGAGCTTTCTATGCATGCCATGTATCCATCTTTATCCTCTCTTAAGTGTGCTTAAAAGTTGCTCTTTGGTGCCTAAGTGTTGGACCTTGTGTGCATGCATGCTTGTATGTGTTTTGGCCCTCATTTCCATGGCATTTGGTCACTGATTTGGGCCTATTTGAGAGCTGCCCATTTTGGTTTAAGACCATTCCCACATGTCGTTGCATGCTCATCCATCTTGCATGCTTGTTAGTTTGCATAACTTGCATGCTTGCATGTTTACATTGCTTGTTCACATGCTCATATTGCATGCTTGGCTTCCATGCCTAGGTTGCATAACATTAAGCATGCATCTCTTGCCTCTTGAATTGATTATGATGGAGGTTGGGGCCCATTGTTTGTTTTGTGCATTTCATTCCATATTGAAATTGCACACTTTGACTCTTTGGGCCATCACGCATTGAAATGCGTGATTGGTGATCCGAGAATCGAGTACCATGCCCCTTTGAGTCATAAACATGATAAGGGGTGTGGTGGTGCACACATTTGCTTGAAATGCATTGCCATGCCTTGTTTTGCCCTCTGCTGCTGTCAAAACAGGTTTCTGCAGGAAGTTTTGGCCGAGAGCTCAATGAATGGTCGATGACCACTTCAAAATGGCCGGTGACGATCCCACTTGGTCGGTGATGCTCCCCAATATCCATAGAGCGCTCCTTGGTAGTTGTGCAATTTTCAGAAGAGCCAAACAGTGAAAATAGAAGCAACATGTGTCATGGCAATGGATTTCTGAGCAAAGCCAATCTGAGCATGCATTCATCCCTCTTCCTGAGGCTGTTTTACTGCTTTAGTAGCTTAGTTAATTTGTTTAATTAATTAAGGGTTTGTAATATTTAATTAGCTAGAGTAGTTAATTACTTATTCGGTTTGTATTATTCTTTTGGTCCCTCCGAGCGAGGGCGAATTTGTAATAAGTGTGGGTGCGTGTGTGTATGTCATCCAACCTCCACTTCTTTCTCCCTTTTACTTACCTGCTTTTGATGGTTAGTATTAGGTCATATTTAATTTAGCATACCTTATGCTACGCATGCGTGCATCCATACATTTGTCTTGCATACACCGGGCTCGGCGCATCATACTAACTACATTGTATTTCAATTCCAAGTTGAATACATGTTAGTTGTAGCATCATCATATGTCATCCATAGATTAGCCGAGCCTATTGTAGCTGCATCTTGCATGTGTTGCATTAGCCATCTTAACATGAACTACGATCATGCATATGATTACTAACTAGTTTCTGTTTTGGCTTGGAGTACTCGGTGAGCATTTATGTTTTAGCATCCTTGCATGCATGTGAGTGTTGCCATGACAGCATGCTTACCATGAGGCTACTTGCTTATGTGATATAACTGCTTGAATGCTTGTGCGTGGAGGTTGAATCACCTAAATTGGAATAATGTATTAAAACTGTGAGTTTTAAGCCCACTAGATAATGGCAAAACCATCTTTTCTAAAGCCCACTTGAGGGTGGCAAAACTTGTATTTTAGCCTACTTGCGAGTAGCAAACCATTTTCAAAACAAACATGCAATGTTTTGTTCCAATTTGTCTATAGTTGTTTGCTGTACGCATAACATAGTAAATCTAGGCTAATAACCTGAATAAGAACACATAACGTTTTCAAAAACGGATATCACGGTTAGTAGAGGCCGATCTTCGGATCGAGCGAGAGGGGGTGCTCATAGCTGACCTTCCCCAATCGTACCCAAGCTCCCGAGCCGAGGCAACTTTGGTGATGACGGACACGTGGCCTTTGGCACCGAGTCAGGGTTTCCTAAATTCCCCCATAAAAAATATTTAGGTGGCGACTCTGTATCTTGTAAAGCAGTCCATGTTTGGCACTTCTTTCAAAATCTGTTTTTCTCAAAACAATTTGCCGGATTTGGACTCTTTGGTTCAGATTTAGAACCGTGACAATTGGAGAGTCTGAATTATAGTGAGCCCAATAAGGAACAGAACGGGACTCACCCTGCCGGGGCGTTCGGGGACGTCTACAGTTTCTGGCGACTCTACTAGGGATTTAGGGAGCTTGACTCGAACTTGTGATATCCTGTTTTGATTTCACTTATGTGTTTCTTTGCATTGCATGTGCATTGGTGCGCCTAGGACATCGTGTTTTCCATCTGCCATGCCTGAACGGTTTGCCGGAGGCTTGTCTTGTCAAGGCATGACCATAAGACTGACCGATTATGGGCTCTGACAGTATGAGAACACAAACCTCGATTTTTACCGGGGCACCCTTTTGACCATTCAACCTAGTACATATTTGGAATCCATAGTGACCATTCAAAACTAGGACAGGTTGCTTACCCGATTATAGGTTGTTTGAAACTGCTGTGTACGTAATGAAACCCTAGCTCCTGACAAAATAAGACAGGGAAACCCTACCCCAACATAGGGGTGTCTTGGCTTTCATTTGCTTGCTATGTGCTTTTTGGAGTTGGCCTCTACAAGAATGCATATATCAGTTTGCAAGTCTGGGTATCAGGCCTGCGGGCATCAGTGTTTTTAGAATCAGTTATATCGGCAGGTATCAGATTTAGATTTGGGGCAGTGATTTTGGGGAACAATGATCAGTAGTAGAATATAGTTATTCAGTTATGCCTATGCCTGTTCTCATGAAATTGGGTTGAGATGCTGCCTGTTTTCTCTTTTGCTAGGTAGTGCTGGAACCATAGCTTCAGAAGGCTCCGATATCCCCCGAGGTTCATCGGACTTGTGCTGATAGACTTTGTCAGGTCAGAGATTCGGTTCAAGGGCAATCAATGTTCCTTTGCCAGAGGCACGGTAAAAAGGCCAGTTAGGCATAGATCACCAGTTCAACAGTCTTCGGATCAGCAGTCATTATCCATCTCACCTGTGTGCGGTTGGGTTGAGATATCTACTTTTACCACAGAGACAAATATACCGATAGATCAGTTAGATCAGGGCAGTATGGCGGGAATGGAAGAGATGGTGCGCCAACTCTAGGATAGTATGAAAGCCATGCAGCAAGACACTGTCCGTCAAGTAGAATTTGCCAAGCAACAGGCTGTGGTCATAGCCCAACAGGCAGAGACAATTGCCAGGTTAGAGCAGCAAACTGGAGTATCTACTTCACACCAGGCTCCTCCCCCACCAAGAGTTCCAATACTCGGGGAGACAGCTAATGTCTAGTAAGATACGGACATTCCGATAGGGCCAACTCCGCCCCCGATTCTACCCCAGCTATCTAAAACACCCACCAACCTACCAGACCTCCCCCTTTGATGTCGAGACGGACCCCACAGCATTGAAAGTGAGCAAGCTTAAGAAATTGTTCAAGAAGTCTCAGGGGGCCCACTTCATTCCTGACATTGAAGATGGGTATATAGACTCGACTGTGCACTGCCAGACAAATTTAAGATGCCGCACATCGACCGCTTTGATGGATCTGGGGATCCCATGGTACATTTGCGGCTATTTTCGGACATACTAAGGCCGGTGGGCCTCACCAGATTACAAAAGCTATCATTGTTTGGCCGGACCCTGTCTGGGATAGCTGCAATCTGGTATGCAAAATTGGAGAACTCTGTGAAACAGAATTGGGAAGAGATAGTTGAGGCCTTCAGTGATCAATACTCCTACAACACACAGATTGAGGTCACAACTCGTGATCTTCAAGTCACCCGCCAAGAGCCAAAGGAGGATTTTTTAGAGTTTGTGGCGAGGTGGAGAGCAAAAGCCTCGATGATGGCAACAAGGCCTTCCAACAAAGACCAGATAAGGATGGTTGTGCGCAACCTCCAGCCCAAACTAATGCAGAAAATGATCGTGCTCCCCTTCCCGACCTTTTCAGATTTGCATGAGATGGGAGTTTGCATGAGATGGGAGTACAGATCGAGGACGCTATGAAGCAGGGCCTCATTGACCAGGAGAAGGAGCAGCCTAGGAGGGCGTTTTCCCATAATTCAAGTGCGACCACCAGCGGTGATGCAGCCGCAAAATCTTCTGAAGTGGGCATGGTCACCACCACCACACCAAGAGTAGCCACCCCCTTTGTTGGTGCATCTACTTCAAACCCCCGAACTTTGGACTATCTACCCCGAGGCAAGAGGGTTTTCACCCCACTCTTTATGCCTTTGTCTAAAGCCCTAGGGGTCCTACACAAGAAAGGACATCTGAAACCGTTGGAACAACGGCCTCTACCCGATCCTCTCCCTCCAAAGCATGACCCGACTAAGTACTGTTCTTTTCATCAACAAACCGATCATGACACCGACAGTTGCGTCCGTCTCCGCCACGAGATACAAAATTTGATTGACAATGAGGTCATCATCACACCAAGCTCTGCAAAGTCTATCGGCACTTGATTAGTGAACTTGTGGGGGATAATGTCATATGATCAAGGGATAAACCACCTGCGAGCGGCGCTCAATTTACTCCGGATGTGGCGTATGGCACGCACTATTTTGAGCATTTTACGAATGCTAGTTTTTGTGATTTCTGACTTGGATATTGGGTCAGTCTTGTCATTTTGTATTGAGTCAGACTTTTCTGAATCAGTCGGATCTATCTTGTTGTGTCGAGTCAGTCCTGTTTTGTTAGAGTCGGGTGATTTCGGGGGTGTTACCTCGAACATCACTTGCTTGTTTTGTGTTTGTCTTTTTGCTTTCTTTCGAGTTTGTTTCTGCCTTGGAGCCAGTTACGACAATAGATCTGAATCGAACAACAGTGATTTTCACACTCTTGTGTTTGCTTCTGCCGTGTGCCAGTTGTGCCAGAAATTCTAAATGAGATGGCAGTATTTGACTAGAAGCTGTGTCTTTTCTGTGCCTTGAATTCATTGCATTGACCTAAGTTTTCTAAAACTTTTTCGAAACATTGTGATAAAAAACAAAGAGGAAGGAATTCCTCGGGTTTTGCAAAATTTGATCAATTGAGAGAAAGAGAGGCATGCTAAACCCTTAATGATAGAGATCATGCTTGTTAATATGAGTACTGAGAAGGATCCGGACTTAATCCAGATTGGTTCTACATTGTCTTCAGCGCGAGCGATTTGTCGCTTTCTTAAAAGATTTCAAAAACTGTTTTGCGCGATCTTGCGAAGACCTGTGTGGAATCACTCTTGAGATTGTGTAGCCTATGATCTCTCTCAGCCTCAAGACTCGACCCCTCATTGTCAAACCTTGGACTTAAATTCAAAATGTTCAATGGTCAACTACAACGTGAGGCCTGTGTGACCAGATTCAAAGCAGCCCTCGAACAAGAGGCAAGAAAGTCAGATCAAGAATATCAGATGTCATCAAAAGAAGCTTGCAAAGCTAGATCAGAAGCACCCCTGGAACTAGGGGCAAAGAATTTCAAATGTGCTCGAAGAGCCGAAGATGGATCATCCTGCAAATCAATGAAGACTGGCAAGAATGCCAAACCCCAGAAGAGAAGAAAGAAGAAAGTATTGCTGAAGAACAACTGAGTTCCTATCCACAACACTAGGGGCAAATCCAGCCCCCATGGGATGGACTCCTACATTGTCAGCGAACAACAGTCACTCTCCTGGATTCAGACGGATTCGAGATCTCAGAACCATTTGACATGGACCAAGCTACACTTTTACCCTTGAGAGGCTCGCTGGGCCGAAAACCCGAAAGGGCAACCCAGGCAAAAGTTAGAGCGAAAAAAAAAAAAGAGAAAAGAAAAGAACAAAAGAGAAAAATGCAAAAAAAATGAAGAAAATGCAAAAAGTGAAAAAGAAGAAGAAGAAGAAAAAGATGCAAAAAAAGAAGAAGAAAAGAAATGAAAAAAGAAAAGAGAAACAAAGCTCGCAAGGTTGAAAACCCGGAAGGGCGGCCTTGGCAAAAGTTAGAGCGTAAAAGGTGAGGGTTAATACCCGAGTGTACCTAAACCCCGAACTACGGAAGGCTTGATTCCCATCTTTGGGATACGTAGGCAACTTCATTCTGAAGTCCAGCCGTAAAACACTTAAAATTTGACTGTGTCCATGTGATGGTTTTGATCATCGTTGTCTTCTCTGTATCCGAGAGTTCGGTTGTGATCGTCACCTTGAAAACTAGTTACAGTGTGCTGCGGTGCTATTCAAACAAGGGGCAACTTTCCATTGCCATACAGCGCGCTGCAGTGCCATTCAAACAAGGGGCAACTTTCTGTTGCCATGCAGTGCCGTTTAGACAAGGGACAATTCTCCTTCGGATCTGAGGTTGTGCGTCTCGAGAGTAGGTTCCGTGCTCGTTGAGCAGTGGCCGTTTGCAAAAACAGTTTTGAGAATTTTTACTAAGGTTGACTATTTCCCTCGAAAATTATTCCATTTTTCCAAAACTGGACCATTTCTGGGACCCAAAAAGGAAAGTTTTCAGTGCTTATAACCTAACTTGCATAATTTTAAATCAGAAAATCGAACAAGCATGTTAATCTAACTCTCATTTTGGTCAAAATTGTTTTAGTAGAAAACCAAAACAAAAAAAAAAATGGTCAAAATGATGAACTAGGGGCACAGTTGAGTCAGGCTCCCTGTCATTCTCCCGTTGTCAATGCATTTGCCAGAAAGGGCACCATACTTGCCGGAAAGGGCACCCTATTCGCCAAGAAGGGCACAACAGAAGCTAACAGAAAAGGGCTGAAAGCTCTCATATCCTCCGAGAAGCGAGGTATCAAGCCAAGTGCGAAGCATGAACTGGAATGGAGCAAGGTATTCCACTCCCTTATCCAGACAGATCTGATCACGTCCTAACTCCCTAGCGAAGCATCGTCAACCGATGTCAATTGCAGATCTGAAGCGCGTCTGGTCGCATTGCAAACCGTTTGTGGGACAAAGTTCACTGTTGTGAGCAGAAGAAGAGAATCTAGCAGAATGCTAGGGGCAAGAGCCCGCAACTTCCTGTTTATCCATCAACCACCCTGGTGAGGGATGAAAAATGAGAGATGAAAGAATAGAGAGATGTGTGCTGAGAGAAAAAGCAAGAAAAGGGTTTTGAGAGAAAAATCGAGCTTGAGGGCCGAGTGATGTGAGAATCACAAATGGAGAACGGGTGGGAAACAATACCCGGAGAAATTGGCTCCTCGTGCACTGAGAGGTCTCTCGTCTTTGCAACACGTCTCTGTGTCGTGCCTTTTGTTTTGTTTGTCTCGATTCTTGCTTTGAGTCGTTCCGAGCGTGCCTCGATGTGTTTAGGTTGTTTACTTTTTGTTTTTCGTTATTAAGTCTTTCTCGCTGTGTTCAGTCGTAGGCTCAATACCCGGTTAAGAACTCATTTCTTAATTTCAAAAATAAAATTGTTTTGTGCTTAGAGTGCCGTGCCATTCTTCACATTTGTGCAAAACAGTATTTGTTCTTTCATAAAATTACAGGGTTCAACCCAGGTCATGTGAGAACAGTAGAACCAGGACCTATCTGAAGCTATGTAGGTTCCAGACTGCAAAGCAAAAGAAAAGAAGGAAAATCAGAGCATCTTAGTGTGTTTCGACTTCGGCACATGCCGTGATTGTACTCCGGATGTACCTCTTCAGGCCTTGTCAGTGCTCCGAAGAATGAATGTGCCTCTACTCCAAGCTTAAGCCTGCTTCAAGTCAGAATGGCAATTCAAGTAGCAGCAGATGTTATCTCTCGCCAATGTAAACAGGGTGTCCCCTTTCGAGTAGAGTGTGTTGCAAAGTCCTCTAAGAGGTAAATCAGAGGCACCAGAGTACATGTTTAAATGCTCCTCTATTGCATAGAATGTGCACTTTCATATACACTTCTGTTACGTGCGTACCGCACATCGTTATGATTCATGCATAGAATATGCTTTGCTTTCAATCATGCATAGAATAGGCTTTCCATGATTGCATAGAAAATGCCACCATACTTGCATAGAAAATGCATCTTATTGCACTTCTTTTGTGCACCTCACTCGCACTGTCTTGTGTACCTGTATTGCATTGTTTTGCACATCTCTAACATGCGCTGTCACGCACATTCTACTTGCATCGTTATGCATGTTTCAATTGCACTGTTACGAACACCATTCGTTGCATTGTTATGCACATCTATCTAGCATTGTTATGCTCGTTACCTGCATTGTTACGCACATTATATTTGCATTGTCATGCACCTCTTCACTTGCATTGTCACGCACTTCCCACTTGCATTGTTATGCACGTTTCAATCGCATTGTTATGCACGCCCTTTTACACCTTTCCGAAACACCGGGATACGTCCCTACGTTTCTTCTCCTTTTTTGAAACACCGGGATACGTCCCTATGTTTCTTCTCCTTTTTCGAAATACCGGGATACGTCCCTATGTTTCTCATTCCTTTCCGAAACACCGAGATACGTCCCTATGTTTCTCATTCTTTTTCAAAACACCGGGATACGTCTCTATGTTTCTTCCTTCTTTCCAAAACACCGGGATACGTCCCTATGTTTCTCACTCAATTTGAAACACCGGGATACGTCCCTATGTTTCTCACTCAATTTGAAACACCAGGATATGTCCCTATGTTTCTCCCCCCTTGGTTAAGAGCATTTGGAATACGTTCCAATGCTCACACCATTCCGAAACACCGGGACACGTCCCTATGTTTCTCACTCAATCCGAAACAGCGGGATATGTCCTAATGTTTCTCCTTCTTTGGTTACGAGCATGTGGAATACGCTCCAATGCTTATACCTTTTTGAAACACGGGGATGTGTCCCTATGTTTCTCCCTCTTTGGTTAAGAGCATTTGGAATACGTTCCAATGCTTGAACCACTCTGAAACACGGGGATACGTTCCTATGTTTCTTCTTCTTTTTCGAAACACCGGGATACGTCCCTATGTTTCTCATTCCTTTCCGAAACACCGGGATACGTCCCTATGTTTCTTCTTCTTTTTTGAAACACCGGGATACGTCCCTATGTTTCTTATTCCTTTTCCGAAACACCGGGACACGTCCCTATGTTTCTCCTTCTTTTTCGAAACACCGGGATACGTCCCTATATTTCTCTCTTCTTTCCGAGACACCGGGATACGTCCCTATGTTTCTATACCTTTTCGAAACACCGGGATACGTCCCTATGTTTCTTCTCCTTTTTCTGAAACACCGGGATACGTCCCTATGTTTCTCCCTCTTTGGTTAAGAGCATTTGGAATACGTTCCAATGCTTATACCTTTCCGAAACACCGGGACACGTCCCTATGTTTCTTGCATGATCATAAGTTATGCTCGACTTTGTGCATTGTCTTGCATTTTGCCCCTGCCCTCGGGCGCATACCTTTATTTGTAGCTTGTATGCTTTGTCTAAGTCTTCGGCCTTGTCAAAAATGGGTCGTCTCTGGGCTTTGACAATCACTCCCGTCATTTTTATGACTTTCGAGTTCTGTCAAAGAGGGGCAACTGTAGACACCCCATTTTTGACCGTCCTCAAGACTTGGACGTCATCGTTTGAACACTCGATGATCATCCCTGTTCATGTTCGTCTTGAGTTCTCGGAGGTTTCGGCTACGTGCCTTGCCTCAAGACCTCTTGAGTTGTTTGTTTTGTGTTTAGTCTTACATCAAACACTTATTGTTTTGCTTCTGAGGGTGGGAAATAGCTTGTAGGCCATCCCCACACCTCACCGGCCATGGCTTGAGGCCACCGGCCTTGTTTCCTTGCCACAGGCCACTGGTGATGGCCGGTCGGCATTGTTGATGGTCGGTCGGCACATTTTGTGGTCGGTCAGCCAACTTTGTTGGCCGATTAGCCACCTTTTCTGGCCGAGACCTTTTCTTAAGGGGGGTTTGAACCTTTTGAACCCCCTGTTTTAGCTTCTTGAGGAAGCTTGAACCTTTTGAACTCTTGGTTTTAGCTTCTTGAGGAAGTTTGAACCTTTTGACCCTTTTTTAGCTTCTTGAAGAAGTTTGAACCTCTTGACCCCTTTGCCTAGCTTCTCCAAGAAGCTTGGCCCTTTTGCTCCAAGCTTCTAAGAGAAGCTTGGCCTTTTTGCTCAAAGCTTCTAAGAGAAGGTTTGCCCCCTTGGTTTCTCTATAAAAAGAGGGCCTCTCCTCCGCTTGAGAGGGTTAGAAAAATCTGATATATATCATATATATATCACTCCCTCTTTATATCTCCCTCTCTCTCTACATTTGTGTGGGTTAGAGGGTGCAAAAGGGTCTAATTCTTGGCCATTTGAACTACACCTCCTAGCACAACACCTCCATAATCAACCTAAGGAGCTTGGAGGCCATTTTCAGAGGCTAAGGGACTGTTTTTTAGGACCAATAGGCTGCTGTCCCCATTTGGCTACAAAGGTAATTCCTTTTCCCTCTTTATTCCCCTTTTTTGCACACACTTTTAGCCTATCTTTCTTGCTATTTTGAGCTTTGTGTATAACATAAAAAAGTTTTTTTTTTTTTTCTGTTTAAGATACTTCATTAAGGTCACTTTTGTGTTTGGGGTCGTTTACCCCCTTTTAGGCCTTGTTTGGCCCCATTTTGTGCTATTTTTGGTGAGCTTCAGGACCACCTTGTTTGGGCCTCCTCACCACTGAAATCTTGAGGGATTTCAGTGGTGAGGATGGTGGTTTAAAGTCCTAAGAAGGAGAGGGCCATCCCCTCTCCTTGTTGTCTTCAAAAAGTGCCATTTTAGCCTCATGTGTGAGCACCATTTTTAAGTTCATGTTGGCCATGTCTTAAGTGTTATTTGTGCTTATTTTGCCATGATATAGCACTGTTTTTACTTGGTTTAGACACACCATGCTTGTTTTGCATACTTGTCTTGTAATGTCATGAATTGCTTTAACATGTGCCTAGCATTTAGACCACTATGCTTACTTGTTTTGGCCCAGCTTTGTGAAGCTTTTATGCTTGTTTTAGCATGCTTAAGGTCTGTTTTTGGTTGCTTAGGCCATCCATGGCTTGCTTTGTATAGCTACCATGTAACCACCCTTGGCTTGCCTTGAGTTTTAGACCATATTGCATGCTTAGCTTGTCTTGTTTACTTGGTTTTGCACTTTCTATAATATGATTTTAGAGCTTTCTATGCATGCCATGTATCCATCTTTATCCTCTCTTAAGTGTGCTTAAAAGTTGCTCTTTGGTGCCTAAGTGTTGGACCTTGTGTGCATGCATGCTTGTATGTGTTTTGGCCCTCATTTCCATGGCATTTGGCCACTGATTTGGGCCTATTTGAGAGCTGCCCATTTTGGTTTAAGACCATTCCCACATGTCGTTGCATGCTCATCCATCTTGCATGCTTGTTAGTTTGCATAACTTGCATGCTTGCATGTTTACATTGCTTGTTCAAAATGCTCATATTGCATGCTTGGCTTCCATGCCTAGGTTGCATAACATTAAGTATGGATCTCTTGCCTCTTGAATTGATTATGATGAAGGTTGGGGCCCATTGTTTGTTTTGTGCATTTCATTCCATATTGAAATTGCACACTTTGACTCTTTGGGCCATCACGCATTAAAATACGCGATTGGTGGTCCGAGAATCGAGTACCATGCCTGTTTGAGTCATAAACATGATAAGGGGTGTGGTGGTACACACATTTGCTTGAAATGCATTGCCATGCCTTGTTTTGCCCTCTGCTGCTGTCAAAACAGGTTTCTGCAGGAAGTTTTGGCCGACCGGCCATATATACTGCCGACCGACCAAATATATTTGGCCGACAGCTCAATGAATGGTCGATGACCACTTCAAAATGGCCGGTGACGATCCCACTTGGTCGGTGATGCTCCCCAATATCCATAGAGTGCTCCTTGGGAGTTGTGCAATTTCCAGAAGAGCCAAACAGTGAAAATAGAGGCAACATGTGTCATGGCAATGGATTTCTGAGCGAAGCCAATCCGAGCATGCATCCATCCCTCTTCCTGAGGCTATTTTACTGCTTTAGTAGCTTAGTTAATTTGTTTAATTAATTAAGGATTTGTAATATTTAATTAGCTAGAGTAGTTAATTACTTATTCGGTTTGTATTATTTTTTTGGTCCCTCTGAGCGAGGGCGAATTTGTAATAAGTGTGGGTGCGTGTGTGTATGTCATCCAACCCCCACTTCTTTCTCCCTTTTACTTACCTACTTTTGATGGTTAGTATTAGGTCATATTTAATTTAGCATACCTTATGCTACGCATGCGTGCATCCATACATTTGTCTTGCATGCACCGAGCTCGGCGCATCATACTAACTGCATTGTATTTTAATTCCAAGTTGAATACGTGTTAGTTGTAGCATCATCATATGTCATCCATAGATTAGCCGAGCCTATTGTAGCTGCATCTTGCATGTGTTGCATTAGCCATCTTAACATGAACTAGGATCATGCATATGATTACTAACTAGTTTCTATTTTGTCTTGGAGTACTCAGTGAGCATTTATGTTTTAGCATCCTTGCATGCGTGTGAGTGTTGCCATGACAGCATGCTTACCATGAGGCTACTTGCTTATGTGATATAACTGCTTGAATGCCTGTGGGTGGAGGTTGAATTACCTAAATTGGAATAATGTATTAAAACTGTGAGTTTTAAGCCCACTAGATAGTGGCAAAACCATCTTTTCTGAAGCCCACTTGAGGGTGGCAAAACTTGCATTTTAGCCTATTTGTGAGTAGCAAACCATTTTCAAAACAAACATGCAATGTTTTGTTCCAATTTAGGCGATTTGGTCTATACTTGTTTGCTGTACACATAACATAGTAAATCTAGGCTAATAACCGGAATAAGAACACATAACGTTTTCAAAAACGGATATCACGGTTAGTAGAGGCCGATCTTCGGATCGGGCTAGAGGGGGTGCTCATAGCTGACCTTCCCCAATCGTACCCAAGCTCCCGAGTCGAGGCAACTTTGGTGATGACGGACACGTGGCCTTTGGCACCGAGTCAGGGTTTCCTAAATTCCCCCATAAAAAATATTTAGGTGGCAACTCTGTATCTGGCAAAGCAGTCCATGTTTGGCACTTCTTTCAAAATCTGTTTTTCTCAAAATAATTTGCCAAATTTGGACTCTTTGGTTCAGATTTAGAACCGTGACAATTTGAGAGTCCGAACTGTAGTGAGCCCAATAAGGAACAGAATGGGACTCACCCTCTCGGGGCGTTCGGGGACTTCTACACACTTCTTTACAAAAATCAGTTTTCAAAACGATTTGCCGGATTTGGACTCTTTGGTGATTTATCAATCTCGCATTGCACTTTGCGAGATCAGGTTAAGAACCGTGACATTGAGTCCGAACTGTAGTGAGCCCAATGAACAAAACGAGATTTTCCCGGGACCTTCGGGTGCGTCTACAGTTTCTGGCAACTCTGCTGGGGATTTAGAGAACTTGACTCGAACTCATGATATCTTGTTTTTATTACACTTGTGTGTCTCTTTGCATTGCATTTGCATTGGTGCGTCTAGGACACCGTGTTTGCCATCTGTTATTCCTGAACGGTTTGTCGGAGGCTCGCTTTGAGAAGCATGTCATAAGGCTGACCGGTTACGGGCTCTACCACGATAGGAACACAAACCCCGGTTTTTACCGGGGCACCCCTTTTGACCATTTGACCTAGTGCATATGCGGAATCCATAGTGACTATTCCAAACTAGGACAGGTCGCTACTCGATTGTAGGTTGTTTAAAACCGCTGCGTGCGTAGTAAAACCCTAGCTCCTGACAAGATAAGACAGGGAAACCTTACCCGACCATAGGGGTGTTTTGGCTCTCACTTGCTTGATATGTGCTGTCAGAGTGTGTCTCTACAGGGTTATATGTATCAGTTGCAAGTTTGAGTATCGACCTGAGGGTATCAGTCTACAGGCAGAATTTTGGACAGAATTCAGTAGAAAGTGCAGTTATTCAGCTTTGCTCATATTTGTTCTGGTGAAATCAGGCTGAGATGCTGTCTGTTTTCTTCTTTTGCAAAGGTAGTCTTGGAACCATAGCTTCAGAAGGCTCCAATATCCCCCGAGTACACCGAACTTGTGTTGATAAACTTTATCAGGTCAGAGATTCAATTTAAGGGCAACCAGTGTTCCTTCGCCGAGGAAGGTAAAGAAAGGCCAGTTAGGGCTCACCAGTTCATCTGATCCGTTAGTCACCAGTCACATCACCTTGGTTAGAGCGCTAGCATCTACCTCTATAATGGCGCAGCCTTCGGCAAATTTAGAGGATTTGCTGACCCGTTTCCAGCAATCAGTGGATTCGCTGCAACAAGACATGGTTAGGCAAGCCGAAACATTGCAGAATATGATATTCAACTTTAAGGACCTCCGTGACATTGGGGTTCAAATCAAGGAGGCCATCCGACAAGGGATCTTTGTGAAAGATAATAAGCCTTTGAAGAAGGATGTTGTTCACAGTTCCAATGCTACTACTGATGGTAGCACAACTGTGAAATGCTCAGATGTACACACTATCACCACTTCCCTCAATGGCCAAAAACCCGCCACTTCAACTCGGCCCCAGGCCCAAAAATTCCATCCTCTCTACATGAGTCTCTCTCAAGCTTTGAAAAAGCTGCGAGAAGAAGGGCACCTAGAACTCCTAGAACCCCAACCCCTTCCAAATCCTCTTCCACCAAGATATGACCCGGCTAAATACTGTGCCTATCATCAATAGCACGGTCATGATATGAACCGTTGCATCCACCTCCGTCATAAGATTCAGGATCTTATTGACGAAGAGACCCTAGCTCCACCAAAAGGACCTCAGGTTAGTACTGACCCGTCACCTCTACATCTCAACCTCATCCATATACTGCCGTCCACCTTTGACCCCAGCATATACATCACCCCAGCCCAGCTACCCAAGCCTGAGGTGTTCATTCCTTGTGCATGATGGATGCACCTGGACCCCAATCATCTCAAACCCATGAGCCCACTACTTCTGAGCTGATGAGAATGATCAAAGATCTTCAAAGAACTGTCGCAAATTTAGCCCTTGGGATATTGGCTCCGTCATTGACCACACCACATACAGGGAATTTCATGTCAAAAGGCTCCCTAATTTTGGGACGGGCTGCATTTGAAGAAGGTCAATCCCTTGGCAAAGTGGAGGCCAGTGGTAGGAACTAGGTAGGGGCATGCATTAGTCCTCATGAACACCTTCAGTGGACTGTTGAGGCTTTGAAAGCCGAAGGGCTGAATAAACAGCAAGTGATTGCAGTTGTTGCAAAGGCTGTGGATGACACTTTCGCCACTCAAGTTGGGGGTAGTTTGAATCAAGGGGCAAGCCGGGAGAAGGGCCGCTGCACCAGGAATGTTCCTTTCAGCTCTAATCCCGTGCTCGGAAGAGATCATCAAACCCAGTCAGCGTCTGTAAATCCCTTTGCTAGTGCATCCAACAAAACTCCACAAACCTCGAAACACCCACCTCGGCGCCAGAGGGTGTTCACCCCACTGTACATGTCTCTATCAGCGGCCTTGAGGGTCTTGATTAGAAAGGGGGATCTGAAACCCCTGGAGCCATGACCACTGCCAGATAAACTCCCTCCCTCCCACGATCCGGCTAAGTACTGCGCCTTCCATCAACAAACCGGTCATGCCACTGATAGTTGTTACCATTTTCGCCATGAAATACAAGATCTGATTGATAAAGAGGTCATCGTTGCTCCAGGTCCTGCAAAGTCTATCGGCACTGGGTCAGTGAACTTGGGAGATAATGTGTTCGTTTGATCGAGGGTTGGACAACCTGTGGGCGGCACTCAGTTTACTCCAGATTTGGCATTTGGCACGCACTATTTTGAGCATTTGTGAATGCTAGTTTTTGTACTTTCTGGCTTGGGTGTTGAGTCAGTTCCGTGGTTTTGTTTTGAGTCTGTCCCATTGTTTTGAGTCTGTCTTTTCATACTATGTCAGCTGGGTCTATCTTGTTGTATCGAGTCAGTCCTGTTTTGTTAAGAGTCAGGTGATTTCGGGGGTGTTACCTCGGACATCACCTGCTTGTTTTGGTGTTTGTCTTTTACACTCTTTTGAGTCTGTTTCTGCCGTGGAGCTAGTTACGCCAAAAGTTATGAATGAAACAGCGGTGATTTTCATGCTTTTGTGTTTATTTCTGCCTTGCGCCAGTTGTGCCAGAAATTCTAAAAGAGACGGCAGTATTTGACTAGAAGCTGTGTCTTTTCTGTGCATTGAATTCATTGCATCGACCTAAGTTTTTCAAAACTTTTTTTTGAACATTGTGATAAAAACGAAGAGAAAGGTATTCCTCGGAATTTGCAAAATTTGATCAATTGAGAGAAAGAGAGGCGTGCTAAGCCCTTAATGAATGAGATCATGTTTGTTAATGTGAGTACTAAGAAGGATCCTGGCTTGATCCAAATTGGTTCCGTACTGTCTTCAGTGCAAGCGACTAGTCTCTTTCTTAAAAGATTTCAAAAAATGTTTTGCGTGGTCCTGCGAAGACTTGTGTGGAATCGCTCTTGAAATTGTGCAGCTTAGGATCGCCCTCAGCCCCGAGACTCAACCCCTCACTTTCAAACCTTGAACTTGAATTCAGAATGTTCAACGGTCAACTGCAATGTAAGGCCTGTGTGGCCAGATTCGAAGCAGCCCTCGAACTAGGGGCAGGGAAGTTAGATCAAGAAGATCAGATGTCGTCAAAAGAAGCTTGCAAAGCTAGATCAGAAGCACCCCTCGAACTAGGGGCAAAAATGTCAAAGGTGCTCAAAGAGTCAAAAAAATTGGGATGTTTCTCAAGCTAACAAAGATCAGCAAGAATGCCAAATCCCAAAAGGGAGGAAAGAATAAAGTATTGCTAAAGGATAACCGAGTTCCTATCCACAACACTAGGGGCAAATTCAGCCTCCCATTGGATAGACTCCTGCAACGTCAGCAAACACCAGCCATTCTCCTGGATTCAGATGACTTCAGGATCTCAACACCATTTGACATGGACAAAGCTACACTTTTACCCTTGAGAGGCTCGCTGGGCCGATAACCCGGAAGGGCGACCCAGGCAAAAAGTAGAGGAAGAAAAAGAACAAAAAAAAGAAAAATGCAAAGAATGAAAAAAAAAAAGAAAATGAAGAAAAATGAAGAAAATGAACGGAAAAGATGAAAAAGAAAAAAGTAGAAAAGAAATGAAAAGAATTGAAAAGAAAAGAAGAACATAGCTCGCAAGGTTGAAAACCCGGAAGGGCGGCCTTGGCAAAAGTTAGAGCGCAAAAGGAGAGGTTAATACCCGAGTGTACCTTGATCCCGAACTACGTAAGGCTTGATTCCTATGTTTGGGATACGTAGGCAACTTCATTTTGAAGTCCGACCACAAACACTTCCAAATCGACTATGTCCATGTAATGGTTCTGATCATCGTTGTCTTCTCTGTATCCAAGAGTTCGGTTGTGATCGTCACCTTGAAAACTGGTTATAGTGTGCTGCGGTGCTATTCAAACAAGGGGCAACTTTCTGTTACCGAGCAGTGCCGTTCGGGCATGGGGCAATTTTTCATTGTTTTGGATCTGAGGTTGTGCACCTCGAGAGTAAGTTCCGTGTTGGTCGAGCAGTGGCCATTTGCAAAAATAGTTTTTGAGAATTTTTAATGAAGTTGACTAATTTTCTTGAAAATTATTCTATTTTTCCAAAAACTGGACCATATCATGGACCCAAAAAGGAAAATTTCTAGTGCTCATAGCCTGACTTGTATGATTTTAAATTGAAAAATCGAACAAACATGTTAATCTAACTCTCATGTTGGTCAAAATTGTTTTAGTAGAACACCAAAACAAAAAATTGGTCAAAATGATGAATTAGGGGCACAGTTGAGTCAAGCTTCCTATCTTTCCCCCATTGTCAATGCATTTTCCAGAAAGGGCACCATACTTTCCAGAAAGGGCACCCTATTCGCCAAGAAGGGCGCAGTAGAAGCTAACAGAAAATGGCTGAAAGCACTCATATCCTCCGAGCAGCGAGGTATCAAGCCAAGTGCGAAGCACGAACTGGAATGGAGCAAGGTATTCCACTCCCTCATCCGGACAAATCTGATCACAAGGTATTATACTCCCTCATCCGGACAGATCTGATCACGTCCAAACTCCCCAGCAGAGCATCGTCAACCGATGTCAGTTGCAAATCTGTTGCGCGCGCGTCTGGTCGCATTACAACCCCTCAGTGGGAGAAACTCACTGTTGTCAACAAGAATGAGAATCTGGTAGAATACTAGGGGCAAGAACCCACAACTTCCTGCTTATCCATCAACCACCTAGGGGATGGATAAAAAAATGAGAGATTGAAAAATAGAGAGATGTGCGCTGAGAGAAAAAGTGAGGAAAAAGGCTTTTTCAGAAAAACAGAGCCTGAGGGCCGGATGATGTGAGAATCACAAATGAGAAAGTGTGGGAAACAATACCAAGAGAAACTGGCTCCTCGTGCACTGAGAGGTCTCTTGCCATTGGAACACGTCTGTGTGTCATGTCAGTCGTTTTGTTTGTCTCGATTCTTGTTTTGAGTCGTTTCGGGTGTCTATAGATGTGTTTAGGTTGTCTTACCTTGTCTTTCTCTTTGTTGTTAAGTCGTGGTGTGCTGTGTTCAGTCGTAGGTTCAATATCCAGTTGAGAACTTATTCTCACTCTCAATTTCAAAAAATCGTTTTGTGCTCAGAGTGCCGTGTCGTTCTCCACATTTGTGCAAAACAAGATTTTGTTCTTTCAAAAACCGCAGGGTTTAACCCGGGTCATGTGGGAACAGTAAAACCAGGACCTATTTGAAGCTCTATAGGTTCCAGACTTCGAAGCAAAAGAAAGAAAAGGAAAATGTCGGGCATCTGAGTTTGTTTCAACTTCTACAAGTTCCACCATCGCATCCTGTATGTTCAGCATGAGCTGTGTGTTCAAAATTAAAAGAATACTGCGTTATGAGCCGTGTGTTCAGATCGACAGGGTTGTATTATGAGCTGCGTGTTCAAAATTGAAATGTGTAAGCTACGTGTTCAAAGTGGAATGTGTGAGCTGCGTGTTCAAAATGAAGTGAATGAGCTATGTGTTCAGAAATGAAAATTTATGAGCTGTGTGTTCAGAATTAAGAATGAGCTGCGTGTTCAGAATTGAAATGTGTGAGCTGCATGTTCAAAATGAAGTGAATGAGCTGCGTGTTCAGAAATGAAAATTTATGAGCTGCGTGTTCAGAATTAAGAATGAGCTACGTGTAAATGAAAATGTATGAGCTGCGTGTTCAGAATTGAAATGTGTGAGCTGCGTGTTCAAAGTGAAGTGAACGAGCTGTGTGCTCAGAATGAAAAAACGTTGAGCTGGGTGTTCAAAATTGAAAAATGAGCTATGTGCTCGAAGAATGAGCTGTGTGCCCGAAGAATGAGCTGCGTGCCCGAAAATAAGCCATGTGCCCGAAAAATGAGCCGTGTGCCCAAAGAATGAGCCGTGTGCCCGAAAATGAGCTGTGTGCCCGAAAATGAGTTATGTGCCCGAAGAATGAGCTGCGTGCCCAAAAGTGAGCTATGTGCCCGAAGAATGAGCTGCGTGCCTGAAAATGAGCTGTGTGCCCGAAGAATGAGCTGCGTGATCGAAGAATGAACCGTGTGCCCGAAAATGAGTCGTGTGCCCGAAAATGAGCTGTGTGCCTGAAGAATGAGCTGCGTGCCTGAAGAATGAGCTGTGTACCTGAAGAATGAGCCGCGTGCCTGAAGAAGGAGCCGTGTGCCCGAAAACGAACTGTGTGCCCGAAACGAGCTGTGTGCCCGAAATGAGCTGTGTGCCCAAATGTGCTGTGTGCCCCAAATGTGCTGGGTGCCAAAATGAGCTATGTGTCCAAATGTGCTGTGTGCACCAAATGTGCAGTGTGCCCAAATGTGTCGTGTGCCCAAGTGAGTTGTGTGCCAAATTAACAGAATATTGTGCTATGAGCTATGTGCCAAGTCAGCATCGTATTCTAAATAAGCTGCGTGCCAAATCAGCATTGTGCTATGTGCGAGCCGTATGCCAGAATGAGCAGAAGTACTGTGCATATGAATGTGTTCAGAACGAGCAGATATAATACATAACAAAAGCATGAAGTGTGCAAGAAATGCAAAATGCATCGTTATGCACGCCTTTCTCTCACTGTTATGCACATTTTAAGCGCATTGTTATGCACACAACTCATCAAATTATCACGCACGTCTACCTTGCATTGTTATGCATCTTACTTGCGTTGTGCATGCATTTTATCGCGCTATTTTGCGCATCGCACTATTTTGTGCACCTTACTTGCATTGTGCATGCATTTTATCACGCTATTTCACGCATCGCACTGTTTTGTGTAGTTTACACTCGCACTCTCTCCAATATCAAACTGTTTTATGCAGTTTACACTCGCACTTTCTCGCGCATTGCACTATTTTGTGCAGTTCATACTCGCGCTTCCTTGCACATCGCACTATCCTGCGCATTTCATTACATACTCTCATCTTGCATAAAAAAAAATGCTTGTATCTTTTGCATTGAACTTGCATCGCGCTGTCTTGCGCACCTTACCTACACTTGTTAGTGCATTGCATTGTTCGCGCTTTCTTGCACACCTTACCTGCACTTGTTAGTGCATTGCCTTGCATCGCGCTGTCTTGCACACCTTACTTGCACTAGTTAGTGCATTGCATTGTTCGCACTTTCTTGCGCATCTTACCTGCACTTGTTAGTGCATTGCATTGCTCACGCTATCTTGCGCACCCATCTTCTTGGCACTGTTTTATGCATTCACTCTGCATCGCACTGTCTTGTGCACATTGTATTTTTGTATCATTCGTACTGTCTTGTGCACTCCCTGGTCTAGGAGACCTTAAATCCTCTAAAGGTGCAATTCCTTTGGTGTTTGTCATGCCCGAATGACTTCCGGTGGTCTGGTATAGCCACCTGCCTGTGTTTGCGATGAGTTCCTAGGAGACTAACTGAGACGGTGGAAACTACAGTTTGAATGGCTCATGCCTAGAATGCAAAGGTTCGGGATTTTCGAGACTAAAGTCTGGTTTAAATACCCAGGGGTATATCCTCGACTTGAAATCTGTATGGCAGCCCCATAGATTGAGATAGCATGTGTATGCGCCTCAATTCTGGATACTGAACCAACCTAGTCTGTCACCCTGTTAGAGAATAGGGAAAGTTGCGACCATAGTCAGGGAGAAAAGTGGTTACCTGCGGTTCAACCGAGAAGAAGGGGAATGTCCCCAGCAGCATGAGGTAGGTCATTTCCAATTGCCCCTCTAAGGTACCTTCACTTCCTAGCTATTACATTGCATTGCATTGCATAAATCCTGAATTATCAAACCGGCTTCGCGCAACGTATAAGTCCAATTTTCAAACCGACTTCGCGTAGCGTACAAGTCCAATTTTCAAACCGGCTTCGTGCAGCGTATAAGTCCAATTATCAAACCGGCTTCGCGCAGCGTATAAGTCCAATTATCAAACCAGCTTCGCGTAGCATATAAGTCCAATTATTAAAACCAGTTAACAATAGCAGGTGCGCCTGTCTGTTCGCACCACTCAAATCGGCTTTGTGTAGCGTATAAGTCCAATTATCAAAATCTTCCTGCATAACATTTTGCATCCGGCCCCTGAACTACGCTGGTTTGATTCCTTGCAAAGGGATACGTAGGTAGCCTGCAGGTTCAACCAACTGCATATGTATTTTGTTTGTTTGTCCAACTCTTCGGCCTTCTCAAAAATGGGTCATCTCTGGGCTTTGACATTCACTCCCGTCACTTCTTGACTTCTGAGCTTTGTCAAAGAGGGCAACTGTAGACACCCCATTTTTGACCGCCCTTAAGACTTGGGTACTACTGATGGTTTACTTGGTGAAGAAAGGTGTGTAGGGCAAAGGTTCAGTTTCTTCGGTAAGGAGAGAGTCAAATCTCAACTTCATACCCCTTTTGGACCAAAACAATCTTGATCAAAAGATTTTAGACCTTGAAACTCTCTCTTTCAAAATGTTTTGAAAAAAAAGTTCCTACGATGTTCCGACGCTCGCATTTCGTTAAATGTTGCGGTTTTCGATAAACCAAGCAAGGACAAAGTGGAAATGAATGAAAGAGAGTCGAAATCTTTGAAAAATCTTTCAAAACACCTTGTTTAGAGGTTTGGAGTTGAGGAAAATTCGAGAAGAGGGAAGAAACCAAGTTGAAGAAGAAGGTGGGTATGAATCGCTAGGAGAGAGAGCCGAGCGGTCCTCGCTAAATCACACCTATCTATCAATACACTTGGATTTTAGGTATGAGGCCACCACCGTTGGAAAGATTACTTCTGGGGCTTCATTTTGCAATCAAGAATCTCCTAAAACCAAGTCCGAATGGGGGAGATATGGTTGGTTGAAGTAGGGCATCAATCTGGTTGGACCGAAACTGCGCGGCTTCATCAAAACGGGCATAACGTTTTACATAGTTGGAATTTTGATGCAAGGCTGGTGCCATTGGAAAGCTAACTTCTGGGGCTTCAATTTGGACACTAGATGACCACTTTTTGGCCTTTCCCTCCATTGGATGACCACTTTTCTTTTTGGGAGACCACTTTTTGTCCTGAAAAACCAGAAAAAGTAGCTGGCCGACCAGAAAAAGTGGCTGGCCGACCACTTTCTCATGAAAAGTGGTCGGCCGACTAATAAAAGTAGTTGGCCAACCACTTTAACTGGTCAGCGGCCTTCCTACATATTCTACAGGTGTTGTGGATGCTAGTTGTGCCAGTTGCAGGGCACAGACTGTATCCTCCATACATGTGTATGGAGGGATTTATCAAAGCTCTAAGCTTCTCCAAGAAGCTTTAGCTTATGTTTTTCTATAAGAGAGAGGCTTCCCCTCCCTTCTCCAGGATGAGTTTTGGGTTGAGAGCATAGGCTTACACTCTCTTTATATCCATCTTTTTTTCTCTCTATATTGGTGCTTTGCTTCACACTTGTACACACAACTTCATAGCCAAACACTCTTACCTTGTTGCTGAGTTGTTGGAGGGTTTTGAGGGAGCTTATGAGTTGGTTTTGGCTCAGAAAATTTGCTGGTATTGCAGTGCTTCAAGGGTAACCTTCTTTTTCCCCATTTTAGCTCTATTTTGATCACTCTCTTAGCCATATTTGCATGCTTCACTTGGCTTAACTTTAAACTACAAAAAGCTTTATTTTAACATGTTTGTTTAAGGCTCCTTGGGTGTTGGGGGTGTTCTACCCCCTTTTGTGCCTTGTTTGGCCTTGTTTTGTTCCATGCCTTGAGGCCTTTGAATTAGTCTTTGCTTGGCCTTTTAACCACTGAAATCCAGTGGATTTTTAGTGGTAGGCATGTGGTTTTGAGGCCTCAAATTAGAGGGGGGTGATCTGCTCTCTTCTTGTTTTGTTTGTTTGCATTATTGGCCTATCAAAGGAGCATGTGTTTCTACCTTTTTGAGGCTTAGTTCAGGCACTTTTTTGTGAGTTCTAGGGCTTGCCTTGACTCTGTCCATGGCTGGTTTGGTCATCTTTTGCATGCTTCTTGCATGTGTAGTGTAATCACATTTGTGGCTCATCAAAGTAGCATGTCTTTCTAGCATGTATTGGCTCCATTTCGGTGGGTTTTCGGCCATCATTTAACATGTCATAATTCGGTTTTAGGTTGGTTTGATGGCCCCATGCATGCTCCATGCACTTGTAGTGCATTTTCATGAAATAGCCTAACATGCATCATGCTTCGACATGTCATTTTAACATGCTTTTGGCTTAGCTCTGAGAAGACTTTGTTCATGTTTTAGCATGCTTAAGGTTTGATTTATGTTGTTTTGGTCATGCATGCCATGCTTTGTATAGCCATAGTGCATTTTAGCTCACTAGCCTTGAGTTTCCAAGCCACTAGCATGCATTGCTTGGGCTATTTGCATGATTTAGCATCATTTGGAATGATATTTCAGAGCTTATATCTTTGTCATATTCTCATGTTTATCACTCATTCAATGTGTTTGAGAGTTGCATCTTTATGCCTTGTTTGTGAGCCATTGCATGAGTCTCATTTTTTTGCCTTTCAAGCCATCATATCAGTCCATTTTGGCTATTGTTTTGGCCTGCATAAGGTCTGTTTGGGGCTGGTTTAGCCATTTGAGCATTGTCTTGCATGCCTCTAGTGTAATACACTTCACTAGCTTCAATGCTTAAGCCTTTCAACATGCATTACATGGGTTGTTTGCATGATTCTAAGTCATTTTGCATGCCATTTCAGTGCTGGAACATATGCCATTGTACTCCATGTTTCATCCTTTCAATGCCTTTGGAGAGTTATATTTTGTGCCCTGAGCTTGGGCCAATATGCATGCATGTTTGTATAGCATTTTGAGTTTCTATCTTAGCATGTATGGCCACTGATTTGGGCATGACTGAGGTCAGTCCATTTTGGTTTAAGTCCATCGAGCATTGTGTATGTCATATGGTTCATTGCGTTGTGTATGCCATGTCCATTTGCATTGTGTATGCCAGTTGTTGTTCATATTATTGCATGCTTATGTTGTCTTGCATTGAGTATGCATGCATTAGCATAATTTGCATGTCATTAGCTTTGTTAAGTTAATCATGTCACATTGCATTGAGTGGGCCATGTGGTTCATAGCACTGTGCATTGTCCATGCCATTAGCATTGAGTATGCTAAGTTACATTGCATTGCATGTTTGCATGCTTGTCCCTTGCATGTTGTTTGCATGCTTGTTTAGTTATATTGCATCGAGTTGCATGCTTGAGTCGCATTGGGTATGCCATACTTGCTTTGCATTTGTGTTTGGAATAGGTGTTAGTCCAAACACGGGAAACGAGGGACGTTTCATACTTGAAGTGATGAAACGCTCTTGATCATACATGATAGAGTTTTAGGCTTTATGTTTTTACTTGTGCATTCATTTCTATATTGAATTGTGCAACTTCGCTTCTCGGCCATCATGCATTGAAATGCGTGATTGATGGCCCGAGGGTCGAGAACCACACTCTCTTGAGCTTATGAAATGATAGGGAGGATGGTTGTGCACACATATCTTGCAAATACATTGCCATGCCCTTTCTTGCTCTCTGTTGCAGCAAATTGAAGTCTGGCAGCAGAAACTAGTCGGCCGACTAGGTAAAGTGGCTGGCCAACCACTTTTTCTGGTTTTCAGCACAAAAAGTGGTCGGCAGGTGGTCTCCAATGCCAACAGCTGGTCGGCAGCATCCCTACAGGTTCCCATGGTGGAGTTTCAACCTCTTGGAGCCTTGTACAGTGTTCTAGGACCAATTGCAAACAAAGGCAAATCGGGGCATCGCGATGGATTTCCGAGCGAGGCGATTCGAGTATGCATGCATCCCTCATCATGAGGCCATTTTAGTGTTTTGTTAGCTTAGAATGTATATTTGTTTCAATTTTGGTTGTGTAATAATTAATTAGCTAGAATAGTTAGTTAATTAGTCGGTTCTGTATTATTTATTCGGACCCTCCATCGAGAGGGCACAACTGTTGTAAATAAGTGTGCGTGTGTATGATGCATGTCTTCCAACCCCTTTTTCTTTCTCCCTTTTATTTACCAACTTACAATGGTTAGTTTTAGGGCATGTTTCAATTGGCATCCTTATGCTCGCATGTTTGTATCCATTCACCTGTCTTGCATGCACCGGGCTCGGTGCATCATACTAACTGCATTGTATTTCAATTCCTGTTTGAATACATGTATCAAGTTGCATTTCACATGACATTTTAGAATAGCCGAGCCTATCTTGTTGCATTTTGCATGTGTTGTATTAGGCATTCTTGACATAGCAAGGATCATGCATATTTACTAATATCTTCTGTTTTGGCTTGGAGTACTTGGTGAGTGTTTATGCTTTAGTATCCTTGCATGTATATGAGTGACTGCCATGATAGCATGCTTCCCTTGAGGCTAACTGCTATGTGATATAACTGCCTGAATGCCTGTGGGTGAAGGTTGGATTCCTTGAATTGGAATAATTCATTGATTGCGAGTTTTAAGCCCATTTGAGAGTGGAAAATCACCATGTTTTCTAAGCCCACTTGAGGGTGGCAAAATCCGCATTTTAGCCTACTTGCGAGTAGCAAACCGCTTTCAACAACAAACATGAGATGTTTTGTTCCAACTTAGGCGATCCAGTCTATACTTGTGTGTTGTGTGCATCACATAGTAATTCTAGGTTAATAACCGGAATAAGAATGCATGTGTTTTCAAAAACAACATATCATGTTAGTAAAGGCCGATCTTTGATCGGGCGAGCGGGGGTGCTCATTGCATGACCTTCCCCTCTCGTACCCAAGTTCTCGAGCCGAGGCAACTTTTGTGATGACGAACACGTGGCCTTAGGCGCGAGTCAGGGTTTTCTAAATTTTCCAAAATAAAACATTTAGGTGACGACTCTGTATCTGGCAAAGCAGTCCATGTTTGGCACTTCTTTACAAAAATCAGTTTTCAAGAACGATTTGCCGGATTTGGACTCTTTGGTGATTTATCAATCTCGTATTGCACTTTGCTAGATCAGATTAAGAACCGTGACATTGAGTCCGAACTGTGGTGAGCCCAATGAACAAAATGGGATTTTTCCGGGAAGTTCGGGCGCGTCTACAGTGCGCTACCTCATGTTCTGGAGATGATTCACATGTCATATCTTAGAAGCCGAATCTTTAGTTCCATCTCATGAGTGAATTGCATTAGGATTTTGTATATAAGATCATGCATGTTTTACTAACTTTGTTTCGTAGCTTGTTCGTGGGACGTCAAACATGTAAGTTTTTATGCTTTAGCATCCCGTTTGTGTGTGTTTTTCTTACTATGTTTAACATTCTACCATGGCGCTATTTGCTTATGTGATATAACTCTATGAATGCCACTGGATGAAGGTTATGTCACTTAATTTGGAATGATGTTAATTTTCAAGTTTGTAAACTCAATTTATTTGGGTTGTACATCTTCAAAACTGCATGAAAACAAGTTATTCCAAAGTGGGTGACATAGTCTACAATTGTATGCTTCACATAGTAAACTGTAGGATTTATTAAATAATCAAAACATGAACATATAAAGAAAATAAAATTCATATCATGGTTAGTAAAGGCCGATCTCTTGATCGGGTGAGCGGGGGTGCTCAATTAATGACCTTTCCCTCTTATACCTAAGGTTCTGAACCGTGACAACTTTGGTTACGACAAACAGTGGCCTTGGCACGAGTCACGGATTTCCTAATTTTCCCAAAATAAATATTAGGTGGCGACTCTTAGATCTGATGACGCAGTCCATTTCTGGCAAACGATTTTTGCAATAAAATGGATTTTCTAAAAGTTGCCAAATGTGGACTCTCATTTATGTTTCACATTGCACTCGTGAGACTAGATCAAAGAGATCTCGAGGGTCCAAACTGTTAAACGCGCGTGGGTATCCCCCCAGCATGTTACAGTTTCTGGCGACTCTGCTGGGGATTTTATGAAAACTTGACTCGAACTCTATGATATGACCTTTATTTTTAATTATATGTTCATTGCATCGCATTCATTGGTGCACTTCAAGTCCCTGTGTTGCCCAGATACTGGTGGCAGCACATACAAGCTTTTTGTGACACTACACCTATTTTTACGATACTTTAGAGGCCTTGTGTTGTAACCTTTTGAGATTTGTCAAAAGGGTAGCTTTGCTATGTAGTTCTGCTATCTAAGGTTCTCAGACTCCGAAGAGAGGCTATTTGACTCTTCTGATTTCCTGGGATCTTTATTGGTTATTGGTAACCTCACCTTGACTTTAACCCTTAGAGTAGAGCTAACCTTGTGCATATAATAAGCTATAGTACCTTCCAAAATTAGGATAGGATGCTCTCCCATTTCTAGGATGTATGATGCCGCTTGTTTGAATAGTGAAACCCTAGATCATTTCAAAGTTAGAACAGGGTAACCCTAGCCCCCATAGGGGTGTTTGTTCTCTTTCCTGCTATGTGTTATGTGCAATGTATGGGAATTCTCAGATTCAGATGAGTGGTTCAGTCATTTCAGTTTGTGGGGTTGAGTTCAGTTTTTCACATGAGTTAGCAGTAATCAGTTGAGCTAGGATGCTAATGAAATTATGATTAGGGGTCCCGTTTTGTTTTAGCAAGGTAGTCGGGCACTATAGCTTCCGAAAGGTTTGATATCCCCCAAGTTCTGTGGACTCGCGTTGGTAGACTTTGCAAAAGTGCAGATTTGGTTCAAGGTCAGCCAGTGTTAGTTTCTTTGCCACCGTTTACACGAAGAAAAACAAAAGATTCATCAACTGTCCAGAATACCCCTTCTTCACCTGCCAAATCATCACCACTCAATTTGCCAGAATCAGTAATGGCTCAGATTCCAGAAAATATAGCAGACATACTATTGGGCCTTCAACGGAGCATGGATACCATTGCCACTACGGTTGCTGCCCAAGGCACTACTCTTGCCGCTCAAGGTAATACTCTTGCTGAACTACAACGCTCATCTGGGGCATCCATTACTCAACCACCTCCGGTGACTCATCTAGTTCCACTTCCACCTCCACCAGCAGACAAGTTTCCTGAACTTAACTCACCAGAAGATCTGAGGGTTTCTGTACAAACTTCAGGAGGATCATTTCCTCTTCCACAACCAGTGGGAGGGCTCCTTCCCTCTGAAACACCTGAGTCTGACCCAACTATGTTGAAGCTGTCCATGTTGGAAAATCTATTCAAAAGGCCACAAGGAGTCAATTTAATCCCAGACATCAATGACGAGTACACTGAGACAGCTGTGAAGTTGCCAAAATGGTTCAAAATGCTACACATTGATAGGTTTGATGGCTCTAGTGACCCAATGGTGCACATTCGCCTATTCTCTGATGTCTTAGAGCCTACGGGTTTGACTCGTCTGCAAAAGCTCTCTTTGTTCGGACGAACTTTGTCAGGAGTGGCTGCCTTCTGGTATGCCAAGTTAGAAGACTCAGTGAAACAAAATTGAGAGGAATTAGCTGAGGCTTTCATCACCCAATATTCTTATAACACCCAGATTGAGGTAACTACTCGGGATTTGAAGGCAACTCGCCAAGAGCCCAATGAAAGTTTTGTGGCTTTTGTCACCAGATGGAGGGCAAAAGCAGCAATGATGACCAACAGACCACTCCAAAAAGACCAAATCCGTATGATAGTCAGAAATCTGCATGGAAAGATGTTACAAAAAATGATAGTCCTCCCGCTCTTCACTTTTAATGACTTACACGAAATAGGGGTCCAGATAGAGGATGCCATCAAACAAAGAATCATTGTGGATGATAAGGAACCTGTTCGGAAGCCTTTTGGTCGCAGTTCCAATGCTACTACTAGTAATAGTACAGTTGTAAGACCTTCTGAGGTCAATTCAGTCACTACCACCACCGCCAAAATGGCTGACCCATTTGCCAATTCCTGTCCACAAACAACCAACTCAATCCGAAACACGACTAGAACCTTTAACCCTCTCTACATGTCCCCTGTCAAAACTATGAAAATCCTGATAGAAAGAGGGTATCTCAAGCCTCTGGACCCTCGACCTCTTCCCAATCTTCTCCCAGCCAAACACGACCCAACTAAATACTGTGCCTTTCATCAATAACCTGGACATGACACTGACCAATGTTTACGCCTTCGCCATGAAATCCAAAACCTCATTGATAATAAGATCATAGCTCTCCCACAACCACAAAAACCCAATGTCACTACCAACCCATTGCCACCCCATGACAAAAATCGACCAACTCCTCACCTCAACCATATCCATACACTCCCTCCCACCTTTAACCCTAGTATATACGTCACACCCGTCCATCTACCCAAACCCGAGGTATACATTCTAGAGAGCATTGATTTATACATGATGGATGCACCTCTAACCCAACCAAAGCCAAAACAAACCATAGTGGTGGTAGTATTGCAAACTGAAGAAGAAAAGACCGTATCAAAAGAAGGATCCAAAGAAGACATAACCGAAGTACCAATGATTGAGACTGGAAAACTACCGGAAGAAGGATATGATCCCAACAAATACATAGTACCTGTTGGCCAGTTGAAACCGGAAGTTATCTTACCCGACTCATGTACCATCAATGTCATTAGAGAAGATATGCTTGAACAGGGATTGGATGACTTGGCCAATCTAGAAAAAGACTTGGACAATCTCAAATTCTTTGAGGAATTGGATTTGGGAAATGTGCAGATTGGCTGGTGGGATCCAAGAAGTTTTGATACTACTCATGGTTGGGCAAGCGATGATGAAGGTTCTGATGGGGGAACTAAAGGGAAAAATGATGAACCAAAAACTGATGCCGGAAAGTTTAAAAACAGTGGCAACAAAAGGGGTTCCAAGAGAGAAGAAGAATCAAAAAGTCTGTCGGAGTATAATGTGGGAATGATCCATGTAGAGCCTGACAACTGTCTTTTGGTCAACGAAGGTGAATGGTGGGATGATAGTGATCTGCAACTCGCTCACACCGATGATGAGTGGGGTAGTACTTTGCCTGATGAGACTTGGTATTCCGAAGAAATTGATCACCTAACTAGGAGTGGGCGTTACTTTAAACCTCCATAACAAGACCAAGGCGAGTCCTCGGGAAAAGATACAGACATTGATAAAGAGAAAGAGAAGGGGAAAGAAGTAGAAGAAGACCCGGTTTTAAGACAGCTAAAAAACATCCAAGCAAACATCTCCATTTGGGGACTGCTCATGGCTTCCCGAGAACATCGACAGGCAATGTTGTCAATGTTGAACAAGGCTAAGCTATCAATTGGCACCACTCCCGAGCAATTAGTGTCATTAATCATCCCAAGAGAAACCATCCCAGCAATAACTTTTGCTGACAAAGAGCTGCCAACAGAAGGATCAGAACATAATAAGCCTCTATACATATCACTAGAATGCAGAAAGAAATGGATCCCGATTGTTCTGATTGACACCGGATCAGACATCAATGTCTGCCCTACACGCACTACTTATGCAATTGGGCTAAAGCAGGCAGATTTCACGCCCATTACTCAATTGATCCGGGCCTATGATAATACTAGTCGGGAAGTGATGGGGACAATCAAAGTACAAATAACAGTGGGTCCATTTGAGCACGAAGCTAAATTTCATGTCATGGATGTTCCCGCAACATTCAACTTGCTATTGGGAAGGCCCTGGCTTCATCAGATGAAAGCTGTATCATCTACATTACATCAATTGGTAAAGTATCCATATGGCAGAGGAATTGCCACTGTCTTCAGAAATTCATCCATTCATCCTCCCCCAGAAGTCACAACACCATTACTAGAAATACAGCATGGGGAAAAAGATGTGTTTCTATTAGGTTTTACATTGGCAAAGGCCCAGCTAGTTCAAACGCTCATGGCAGAAGACGAAGGTGTATATGTCAGTGCCCAATCAATCTATTTCCTGAGTAAACTAGGTCACATTCTAGGGATGCAAGAAGTGTATTACTACAGCCAGTGAAGTACCTCATAACCCACATGCATTCGGACTAGGGTATGCACCCATGGCTGATGACTGGAAAAGAAAAACTGAAGAGATCAGGGAGAGGATCAAGGCCAAGAGAACCGGACGGCAGTTTGAGTTGGTTCATAAGCCAATTCGTGGGACCTTAAACAGACGCTTTGTCCGCCAAGGAGAAGACTTCCCTTTCTGTGGTTTCCCTGAGCCTTGGATTGATCAAGTGGAGAAAAAAAGATACCCTGGGTTTGAGATCTTCTTCAATCATCTACTCTCCGACAGTGATGAGGAGTGGGTAGATCCAAGTATCAACATCGGACAAGATAGAGAAGTCAACCCGGAAAGCAGCACAGAGGAAGTTCTGGGTCTAACACTGGCTGACTTACTAACAGAATCGCCTACTAGCACTGAACCAATGAATTTGCAGGATATGACCATTGCCATGATCGGGGAAAAGGTACCTGCTAACTGTACAAGCTTCATCATGGATGCAATGAATGGCTCACAAATAAATTGGCATTTTGAAAAGAGTTGTATTGAGAGTTCTGAATTGGCTGTTGAGTCTGAGATTGGTGGGCCTGTCGGGTTGGAAGCAGATTTAAGTTTGTCTAAAATGTTTGAGTCTTATTTTTCTTTCTCCTTTTGAGTCTGTTGCAACTTGTGAGCCCGAGGCTTTGAATGACGATGTGATTTCCGCCTACTTTTCTGTGCCCATAGTTCATAACATTGACCAAAATTTTCAAGATTTTGATAAAAATGAAGAGGAAGAAATTCCTCAAGTTTTGAAAAATTTAATTGACTGGGAGGAAGAAAGGCGTGCTAAGCCATTAGTGGATGAAATCGTTTCTGTAAATGTGGGTACTGAAAAAGATCATCGCTTGATCCAAATTGGTTCTACATTGTCCTTAGAGAAACGTGAACAATTAGTTACTTTATTAACGGAATTCAAAGATGTTTTTGCATGGTCCTATGAAGACATGCCAGGAATTGACCCTGAGATTGTAAAACATAGGATCCCTTTCGACCCTGAGGCCCGACCTGTCAAATAGAAGCTTCGCATAATTCGTCCAGATTGGGCCTTGAAAATTAAAGAAGAGGTTACCAAGCAAATCAATGCTGGTTTTTTTCTTGTATCAGAATATCCTACTTGGTTAGCCAGTATTGTGCCAGTTCCGAAGAAAGATGGTAGACTTTGAGTTTGTGTTGACTTCTGGGATTTGAATAAGGCTAGTCCGAAAGATGATTTCCCATTACCACATATTGACGAATTGGTAGACTTCACTACAGGGCATGCCTTACTATCATTCATGGATGGTTTTTTAGGGTATAACTAGATCCTTATGGCTCCAGAGGACAGAGAAAAGATAGCCTTTACCATAGCGTTTACCACACCATGGGGGACGTATTACTACAGGATTATGCCATTTGGTTTGAAGAATGTCGGGGCCACTTATCAGAGAGCTGCTACCACTTGTTTGCATGATATGATCCACAAGGAAGTTGAGGTGTATGTAGATGACATGATTGTCAAGTCCAAAGATCGGGAAAGCCATTACACTGCATTAAAGAAATTTTTTGAGAGAATTAGAGAATACAGGCTAAGGCTAAATCCACAAAAATGCACCTTTGGGGTAACTGCGGGCAAGATGTTAGGATTTCTAATCATGCAACGGGCAATCAAAGTTTATCCATCTAAAATTAAGGCCATCTTAGAAATGCCGCCACCAATGACTGAAAAGGAGGTGCGGGGCTTTCTGGGAAAGATGCAATTCATAAGGAGGTTTATTTCAAAGCTAACCTTGACTTGTGAACCCCATTTGGTCACCTAAAGAAAGGGAAAAAGTTTCAATGGGATGATCGATGTTAATTCGCCTTCGAGCAAGTTAAGCAATATTTGCAGAATCCACCTGTGTTATCACCACCTGAGCTAGGAAAATCGCTGATTTTGTATTTATCAGTGACTAAATCAACCATGGGATGCATGCTTGCATAAGAGTCAGATGCGAAAGTAGAGAAAGCCATCTACTATTTAAGTAAGAAAATGCTTGAATATGAGACCCGCTATACTCTTTTGGAAAAAGCTTGCTTAGCTTTGGTATGGGCCACCAGGAAGTTGAGACACTACCTGTTAGCTCACTCGGTAATTCTGGTTTCAAGATTAGACCCAATCAAATATCTTTTTGAGAAACAAGCACTTACCGGTAGCGTAGCTCGTTGGTGCTTTTGCTTTCCGAATTCGATCTTAAGTATGTCACTCGCAAATCTGTCAAAGGAATGGTCGTAGCAAAATTTTTGGCTGATCACCCAATTGAAGGAGGAGAAGATGTGGAGTACTTATTCCCAGATGAAGAGGTCATGCAGATGGAACAAGACACTTGGAAGTTGTACTTTGATGGAGCATCCAATCAATTTGGCTATGGGATAGGCATGTTGCTCATAGCGCCGGATGATTCCCATATCCCCTTAGCTTTCAAACTTCAATTCAGGGTATCTAACAACCAAGCAGAGTATGAGGCATGCATTGCTGGATTGGAAGCAGCCCTAGAACTAGGGCCAATAAGGTTGGATGTGATCGGGGACTCAAACTTGGTCATCTCTCAAACCAACGGAGATTGGAAAGTTAAAGAGGAAAAAATGAAAGTCTACAATCAGACCTTGGACATGTTGATCCCGAGGTTCAAAAAACTGACTTTTACGCACCTGGTAAGAGAAAACAACCGATTTGCTGATGCGTTGGCAACCTTGGCATCAATGATAGATATACTGGTCGGGGTCAAGATGCGTCCAATCCTTATAGAACAAAGGTACACCCATGCGTATGAAATGATAGCCGCAACGGAAGAAGTTCAAGATGAAAACCCTTAGTACTTTGATATTTGGAATTTTCTAGAAAGTGGTACATATCCCCAAGGGGCAAACACCAAAGACAAAAGGGGGATACGGTGTCTGGCCATTCAATTCATCATTAGTGGAGATAATTTATATAAGAGAGGGCATCTGGGAATGCACAAGCTATGTGTAGAGGAAAAAGAAGCAAAATGTATCATGGAAGCCATCCATGGAGGAGAGTGTGGAGCCCATATGAACGGTATAATGCTAGCCAGAAAAATCCTTAGACAAGGATACTACTGGTTAACCATGGAAAGTGATTGCATCAACTTTGTTAGGCGATGCCACAATTGTCAAATCCACGCCAATTGCGTGAACATCCCACCATCAAAACTCTACAACATGACTTCGCCTTGGCCTTTCTCAGTCTAGGGCATAGATGTCATCAAGGCAGTCACACCGAAAGGTTCAAATAGGCCTCAGTTCATCTTGGTTGCCATTGACTATTTTACCAAATGGGTTGAAGCATAGTCGTATTCAGTGTTGAAAGCATCACGCGTGGCCAAATTTATCAAGAACAACATTATCTGCTGATACAGGGTCCCAAACGAATTAATTTCAGACAATGGCTCACATTTCAAAGGAGAAGTGGTAGTTCTACTTGAGAAGTATAACGTGGCTTTTCACAAGTCATCAACTTACAGGCCACAAACCAATGGAGCCGTTGAAGCTGCAAATAAGAACATCAAGAACATTCTGTGTAAGATGGTAGAAACTTATAGAGATTGGCCAGATAAGTTGCCTTTTGCACTTTGGGGATACAGGACATCAATCCGAACATCAACAGGGGCAACCCCTTACTCTTTGGTATATGGAATGGAGGCTATTTTGCCGATTGAGTTGGAAGTACCTTCATTGAGGATTATGGCTGAATGTCTGATAATAGAAGCTGATTGGCAATAGAACCGATTTGAGGAATTGATGCTATTTGATGAGCGAAGGTTGAAGGCGTTATACCACATTCAGGGGTATCAATGCAGGATTGCTAGAGCATTCAACAAAAAGGTTAGATCCAGGAATTTGAGGGAAGGGGACTTGTGTTGAAAGACAACTAAGCTCCTATTCACAATCCTAGGGGCAAGTTTAGACCCAATTGGACGGGTCCCTACATCATTAAATCAATCTGGCCAGGAGGAGCAGTCATTCTCATGGATTTGGATGGTTTGGAGTTCTCACAATCAATCAACATGGACAAGCTAAAGAAGTACTACCCTTGAGAGGCTCGTTGGGCTGAAAACCCGAAAGGGCGATCTAGACAAAAGTTAGAGCAGAAAAACAAAAATAAAAAATGACAAAAAAAAAATAGAAAAAATGAGAAGCTCGCAAGGTTGAAAACCCGAAAGGGCGACTTTGGCAAAAGTTAGAGCACAAAAAGAGAGTGTTAATACCTGAGTGAACCTTAATCGGAACTATGTTTGGCCTGATTCCTATCTTTGGGATACGTAGACAACTTCATCTTGAAGTTCGGCCTTAATCATTTTTTTAACTCACTCATCTCGTCCATGTTTGATTGGTGTATCTTTATTTGACTCGGCTATCCATATTTGATTGGTCGTCCCCATTTGATTCAGTTGTCCTATTTCTCCTTCATGACGGGTTCAGTCCCAAGATGAATTTAGTTGTACATCTCAAGGGTTAACTTCATATTGATCAAGTAGTTGTCATTTGCGAAAATAGAATTTGAGGACTTTTAATGAAGTTGACTAATTTTCTCAAAAATTACTCAATTTTTTCAAAACTCAGACCATTCTTTGGACCAAAAAGAGAAAATTTTAATGCTCATAATTTGGCTCATATGACTTCCAGATGGAAAATGGAACAAGTGTGCTAATTTACCTCTAATGTTGATCAAAATCGCTTTAGCAAAAAGGAAAAAAAAAAAAAAAAAAGGGCAAAGTGATGAACTTGGGACACAGTTGAGTCAGGTTTTCTGTCTTTTACCCACACTATCGAGTTCTCGTCACCTTAATCAAGTAATCGCCGAAAAATGCATAGTAGTTGTCGCCGGCGATGCTTTTCCGTTGGGCGGTCGACCAATGTTGCTCTGTTTTGCGTTCATTTTGCTCCTACAAGCTTAAAAAGGTGTGTTTTGGGATTTTTTTTGCTTCATTTTCATTTCATTAAGTTGTGTTTTGCGTTTTAGTCAGCGATAGGCTCAATATTCAGTTTAGAATTCACTAAAATATAGCCATTTTCAAGTTTAAAATTCAAAACAAAATGATTTTTATGTTCAGTGTTGCGTCATTCATGCTATCTAGATTTGCAGAACAAACTTGTTTTTATTAAATGCCAGGGATCAACCCCGATTAAAGTTGTACAAAAAAAAAAAAAAGAGATATAAAGCTATAAGTGCCCACTCCAAACACACACACAAACACACACACACACACACATAAAAGAAAAAAAAAAAGAGAGAGAGTAGCATTTTCTCAATTTTTCGGCAGCGGCGAAGATTACAACCGGCTTCATTTGCGCGCAGCTTCATTGCCTGACTTTACCATCAGCTGCCTCGCTTCATCTTTACTCCTTTGAAGCTCTTGAAGACTCTGCCTCGGCCTTGGTAGAGCTTCCGAAGCAGATTATTCCTCGCCGGCCATCAAATTGATTGTGCGAAGAAACTCCGAATCGAACCACGGAGGTGGCCAGTCGTTTCAGTTCTTTGTTCTGCTTTTTCAGCGCACTAATTTCTACTTGAGCGTCTTTGTACATACGTTGGAGGAGGGAGAGTTGTGCATTTTACTGATATACCTTACACGTCATGTTCTGTAGTCAACGGGACAAGTTGGAGACCGCATTCACGGTCTCCACACATGACCTCAGTGTATATGAGTTTGCTTCGATGTCAGACTGTGCCGCCATGATCTGTTCAACTGACATAGCTGGAAAGCTGAAAACAGGGGAAGGAAGAGGAGCCCGTGGTTGAGGTTCAGGGAAGTCAGAATCGGTTATCTCTATTGTGGACTCGTTTAGGTCTGGAAAAAGAGTAAGAGAACCATGTGAAGAAGCCATGGCAGAGGAGAGTAATGCAAAAGAAAGAGGTTGCAGAGTGGTAGCAGAGAAAGTTTGCAGGCTTTTGCTCTACCTCTCTCTCTCTCGCAGGCTTTAACTTAAGAAGAGAGCGAAGAAGAAGACAAAGAGGGAGAAAGGCCAAGACGATCATTGACAATCAGGGCAGGATTGGATAGCCTGTCGGTCGCTGCGATTGTTGAAATCGCGCGACAGACACAACGCTCAAAGAAGATGAATGAAGGGAGAGTGAGACAAAAACAAGGGAGGCGGGAGAGTTGTATACATATATGTATATATATTGTATATCTATGTATTATATATATTTGTTTGAACATTTGGTTACAAGAGTGGCTTGGGTTCAGTGGTTTGGCTCAATGGTTGAAGGATGAAAAGTTGAGCTTGAGGCCAGGGGTTCGAACCCCACAACAAATGTTTCTTTTGTTTTGTTTTGGTTTTATATATATGTCTCATATCTATATGTATATATTTGTTTGCATATCTTGTCACGAGACTAGTTTGGGTCTAGTGGTTTGGCTCAGTGGTTGAAAACTGGGAGATCAGGTTGGAGATTAGAGGTTTGAACCCCTGTATCCTTGCATTTGTGTTTTTCTTTTCTTTTGCGTGTTTGGCGTACGCACGCTGACGTTAGCAAACGGAATATGCCTTCTCAGTAACGGCATCTTCTCACTGACGTCCATAAACAGAATATTCCATATCGGTGACGAAATATTCCCTACCTGCGTATATGACCATATTGTCTGTATATGTCTATGTATTTTGTCTGTACGTATATATACATACCATATGTGCATATCTGTATGTATTTTGTCTGTATGTGTATACCGTATCGATCATACCTGTATTGTGCATCTATCGCACGATCACATTTCGCATCGTGCATCTATCGCACGATCACACCTGCATCATGCATCTATCGCACGATTATAGCCTCATCGTGCATCTATCGCACGATCACAGCCGCATCGTGCATCTATCGCACGATCATGTACCGCATCGTGCATCTATTGCACGATCACACCTGCATCATGCATCTATTGCACGATCACACCTGCATCATGCATTTGTCATACGATCACACCCGCATCGTGCATCTATCGCATGACCACACCCGCATCGTGCATCTATCGCACGATCACATCTGCATCGTGCATCTACCGCACGATCACATCCATATTATGCATCTATCGTATGATCATATACCACATTGTGCATCTATCACACGATCATATACCATATCATGCACCTATCACATGATCATATCCGCATCGTGCATCTATCGTATGACCATATCACTCTGTGCATTTATCGCATTGTCAATAATCTCACTCATACATCTATCGCACAATCAATCATTCTGTGCATCTATTGCACAAATCACTTTGTGCATCTATTGCAAAATCTCATCGTGTATCGCACTGTCTTGTGCAAAGTCAAATCAATCGCGCTATCTTGCGCATCGCACTATCTTGTGCAAAGTCAAATCAATCGCGCTATCTTGCGCATCGCACTGTCTTGTGCAATTTCAAATTCAATCACGCTATCTTGCACATCGCACTGTCTTGTGCAATTTCAAATTCAATCGCGCTATTTTGCTCATCGCACTATCTTGGGCAAATTCCATCGCACTGTCTTATGCAATTTCAATTCCATCACACTGTCTTGTGCAATCTCAATCCCCGTTCGCACTATCTTGTGCACTCCCTGGTTCTAGGAGACCTTAAATCCTCTAGATATGCAATTCCTTTGGCATTTGTTGTGCTCAAACGACTTCAGACGGTCTGGTATAGCCACCTGGTTATGTTTGTAATGAGTTCCTAGGAGATCAACTGAGATGGTGGAAACTAGAGTTTGAATGGCAATGCCTAGAGCGCAAAAGGTTCGGGATTTTCGAGACTAAAGTCTGGTTTAAATACCCAGGGGTGTATCCTCGACTTGAAATTTGTATGGCAACCCCATAGGTTGAGATAGCTTGTATGCGCCTCAACTCTGGAAACTGAACCAACCTAGTCTGTCACCTTGTTGGAGAATAGGAAAAGTTGCAAACATAGCCAGGTAGAAATGTGGCTTGCTTCGTGTGTTTTGCACTTAGCTTGCCTCCCATGTTGCCATCTTCATATCTTTATCATCACTCCATGACATTGCATTGCATTGCATTGCATAAATCATGAATTTTAACCGGCTTTGCAAAGTGTATCAGTCCAACTTTCAAATTGCATTTTGAGCATGAAAAATCTAGAAATCCCCTAGATGTTGATTTGTGATTATGTATCAATTTTAAGCAGAATATAACAATCCCAATCAAACAATCAAGACAAAGAGACACAACGATTTTAACGTGGAAAAAAACCACAATTGGACACCTCTAACTGTGATTAAAAAACCACGGGCAGCAGCCACAAAACAATCCACTAAGAAGATTTAAAGGAATTACACAGGTATACTCTCAATTACCTAGCGAATCCACGCCTAATTGAACCAACCTCTATGTGCCTCTTCCAACCCTTCTTCACCTCGGAATTGTCTTTACGATGAGCCACCTCGGAATCCACCAAAGCTTCAGGCTCGAATTCTTCAGAATCCACCGAAGAACAACTCTCTCTTTTGTAGAACAAAACACAACCTTTAATGTACTCTCTTTAAACCATGAGTTGAATACTCAATAAAACATCAAAGAAAACTCACAAAGTATCCCCAGATATAAACCCTAGAATCCAAAAAGAAGATCTGGAATAGTAATCCTAAAATCTGACCCAACAGGCGAATTTATAAAATCTGTCCCGCGATCTCCGCTCGAGCGCCTAACATCCCGCTCGAGCGTCTTCAGCAAAATATGCGCGTGATATAACAGAGGTCCGCTCGAGCACTAGAGAACCCGCTCGAGCGCGAAATCACACATCTTAGTACTTTTGCAGGCGACCAAAACTGCTGGAACCAGGGATTCTCCGCTCGAGCGGGGTAATGTCCGCTCGAGCGAACAGGAAACTTGGAATGCATTTTTGCATTTTGCTTCGGGGGCGCTGCCCCCTGGACCCCCGCGAGCTGACCGGGCAGCTCGATCCCCGTCATAATCAACGAAGTGGCAATCTTGAAAGCATTAGCATCACAAACTTCTCTGAAAAGCACAATTCGGGTTGGATTCGCATCTAAACACTCATAGCCTCACTGCAACAAAAAGTGCGAAAATAAATACAACTGAAAGGAGTTTTGTCAAACGGGATTGCCAAGAATAAAACCTAACAGAGCATATCATTTGCATTCTGCCCCTGAACTACGTTGGTTTGATTCCTTACAAAGGGATACGTATGAAACCTTCGGGTTCAACCACTTGCATTGCATCTTGTTTGTTTGCCCAAGTCTTACGGCCTTGTCAAAAAGGGTCGTCTTCGGGCTTTGACATTCACTCACGTCATGAAATGACTTCGAGCTCTGTCAAAGAGGGGCAACTGTAGACACCCCATTTTGACCGGCCCTAAGACTTGGGCGCTTTCTTTTGATTACCAGATGATGACAATTAGAATGGGTTTCTCACAGAATCCTCAGTAAGAGAGATGGAATTTAAACTTTAATTCCAACCTTTACACATTTTTTTGGCCAAACTATTTTAGACTTGAGAAATATTTAAAAACATCTTGTCTATAGGTTTGGAGCTGAAGGAAATAGGAGGGGATGGAAGAAAACTAGTTTAGGAAAAGAATGAGCATCAAATCATTAAGAGGGAAATGAACAGCCTTTACTAAATTAAGCATATCTCTTTGTACACTTGGAATTTAAATGTGAGGCCATAACCATTGGAAAGTAGACTTTTGGGGCTTCAATTTAGACCCAATAACCACCTAAGCCCAAGTCCAGATGAGGGAGATATGCCCATTTGAAGTTGAGCTTAAGAGCAGATTTTGTTGACCTGGCCCGAGGGAAATGAATAGCCTTCACTAAATTAGGCATATCTCTTTGTACAGTTGGAATGCAAACGTGAGGCCACCACCATTGGAAAGTAAACTTCTGGGGCTTCAATTTAGACCCAAGAACCACCTAAGTCCAAGTCCAGATGAGGGAGATATGCCCATTTGAAGTTAAGCTTAATGGCAGATTTTGTTGACTCGACCCAAAACAATAATAGCCAATTTTTCTTGGTTTTGGTTCGGTTGGGACACCACATTTAGCTATTTTATGATCCATTCAAGTGCATCCACTCATCCTCCATTATACTTAATCATCCCTCATTGTCAAAAAGAGGTTTTGTTTGCATCCATAAAGGAGTATCCCATGCAACCACCTTGAAAATTTGCCCTCCTATCACATTCTTGTCTCCCACCTTGTCTCCCACCTTCTTTTTGACCTTTACTCTCCCTCATTGCCTCTATAGAATGATCATATTGTAAGAGAGAGAGAGAAGACCACGAAATTGAAGAGAAAATAGTGAGAAAATGGTGAAAAAAGAGAGAAAATTTGAGTTTTTGAGCCAAAAATATTCCTATCTTCCATATACACCCCATACCTTCCATAGCTACTGAAATTCCTCATTTCCATACACCAAAACCACTCCAATATAGCCAAAGATCAATTGCCTTGATCATAAGGAAGAGTGTTTAGTAATTGAAAGTGAGAAAAACTAGAGAGTTAGCCACTTTCCATACCACAAACTCCATAAACTCTATAATTTCGAATTGAGGAGTTGAGAACACAATTCCTACACTTGAGGGTGATCAAAAAGAAGTTTGGAAATCAAGAAGTTCAATCTTTCTTTGAAAGGTGAATTTTTAGTCTTTCATTTTCTTATATTTTATATCTCATATTTATTTTCTTGCTTCTTATTTCATAGTGTTTTGTTATAATCCAAGTGTTTTGTTTATCTCATATGTATTTTCTCACTTTTATATTTCATAGTGTGTTGTTATAATCCTAGTGGCTTGTTTAGCTCATATTTATTTATTTATTTATTTTTATTCGCATGCTTTAATTTCATATTAGTTATGTTGTAATCTTGTATGTTCTACCTCATATTTATTTTTTTCTTGTATTAGTCTCATATTAGTTTTGTTATAATCTTGCATGTTCTATCTTATATTTGTTTTATTGCTTTAGGTTTATGTTGTGAGTTTGCACTTTTCATTTTATTTTATTATATTTATTTTCTTTTTTTTAATCTAACCGGTAGTGGTTAGTTAAGCCACCTACATATTTTTTGTTTGTTCCTTTTCTTGGTTTCGCAACAAGACAGGTTTTGCTTGGCCTAGTTCGCCGGCCGGCCTATTTGGCCGGTCGGTTAGCTTCTTCCGAACAAGATGGCGTAATCTCCCAATATTGACCAATTTCCGCCGGCGGTTCTAAAGAACATGAAGCTTTTATTTTATTTATTTATTTTATTTTGAGTGTATTGTGAGGTTTTTATTTTGTTGTAATATTCTCCTCATCCCTCTCTAATTTGGTTTGTAATTATTCTTTAAATGTTGTAATAATTCCCCGCCCCTCTTCTTTCTATCCCGTTCTTTTACTCGCTTTCTTTATTTGTACATAAACATCATATTTATTTTTCATCATAGTTATGCTTTGCATCCATGTTTCATGCATCTTGATTCGGCTAAGTTTGCATTTGTGGATTTAATCAATTCCTATGTGATTATGTGCAC
>NW_021028106.1:613854-644349 GCF_004153795.1 Camellia sinensis
AGATGACCCATTTTGACAAGGCTGTAAGACTTGGACAAACAATCAAGACAGAAATAAATGGTTGCGCCCATAGGCTACCTATGTATTCCTTTGCAAGGAATCAAACCAGCGTAGTTTTGTGGCAAGATGTAAATGATATGCACAATGCAACTTTCAAAGCTAGACTCACACGCTATGCGAAGCCGACTATTTTGAAAACTCATGATCATACGAGATAATGCAATAAGCGATAACAAGATGCGATAACCAATAATCAAGAAAACAAAACATGAATGAGCAACTTCAAGCTTGAAACTAACATAGGTTCCACTCTAACCACGCCAAAACAAGAGACGAGGAAAGAACACACCGCTTAAGATTGCGTTTCATGCATCCTGAGAAACTGAGAAACAAAAACTGCTCAGGATCATGTTTCACAAATCCCGAGAAACAAAAAGACTGCTCAGGCTTAAGCTTCGCGCGTCCCAAGAAACAAGAGAACCTGCTCGGGCTCATACTTTGCGTGTCCCGAGATGAAAGAAAACTACACGAGCTCGCGCTTGACGCATCCTGAGATTCAACACGCCCGGGGCCACACGTCCTGCATCCTAAGATATAAGAAAAACCTCTCGGGCTCACGCTTCGTACGTCCTGAGATGAAACACGCCCAGGGCCGCACATCACGCATCCTGAGATACAAGAAAAACCACTAGGGCTCGCACTTCCCACGTCCCGAGATACAACCCGCCCAGGGCCGCGGTTCACGTGTCCTAAGATACAAAAAAAACCGCCCGGGCTCGTGTTCCACACGTCCCGAGATACAACACGCCCAGGGCCGCGCTTCATTCATCCTGAGATACAAAAAAAATCGCTCGGGCTTATGTTCCACATGTCCTGAGATACAACACGCCCAGGGCCGTGCTTCACGCGTCCTAAGATACAAGAAAAATCGCTCAGGCTCGTGCTTCACGCGTCCCGAGATAAAACACGCCTAGGGCCGCGCTTCACACATCCTGAGATACAAAAGAAATCGCTCGGGCTAGCGCTTCATGCCTCCCGAGATAAAATAGAAACCGCTCAGGCTCACGCTTTACACGTCCCAAGATAAAACATAGAGGTGTGCGATAGATGCACAAATGAATAAATGCGATAGATACACAAAGTGAATGTGTGCAATAGATACACAAAGTGAACATGACGATAGAGTGACAATGCATATTCCGTACAAGATGGACAAAAGACGTATGATGTTAATTTGAAGGCATGTTCTATGTAAGAAATAAAAGTACATTCTATGCAAAATTGACAGCATGTTCTATGCATGAATCATGAACGATGTAAGACATACGTGTAACATGCGTATACGTGAAATACACGTTCTATGCAATGGAAGAGAACAAAGACATAATTTGACAAAACGAATAAAAACGATATTCGGTGGCACTTTCTAATTTACTTTTCAGAGGAATTACAACATGTTCAAAAGGATGCACCTCGTTCATAGTAGCAAGTGGGACACATTCACATCGGAACGTACTGCAAGCTTTCAAAACAGAACCTTCCATACACTTCTTGGGAAACAAAGACACAAAATAGCATTAGGACACAGAGGAGGGCCACCGGCCATAAGGGAAGAGCGCAGGCCACCTGTCAGCCACTGATGGCAAATTCGGGGGCAGAGATGTCTTTTTGCCTCGGGTATTTGAATATACCAGCCCACACTTCATTTCTTCACTTCTACACATCTAAAAGCCCTCTCCCTCTCTCTTTAGGTGCATCTTCTCTCTAGATTTGCGCTTCATACACGTTTTCCAATGCTCCACGCAAACTTTTTTGGAAAACCCTCTTAGTTCTCTACACTTTGAGCCGATTAGATTTTGATTTCATCGTTTTTTCTTGGATTTTCACCACTTTAGGCTTGTTCCCCTTGAGTTTCTCTCGGGTTTCATAAACCTTCTTGGGTTTTGACTTTTTTCTTCCATTTTCTCTCTCATAGGGTTGACTTTTTCCAAGTTTATCCTCTTTTCTCCATTTTTCTTCACTTTTCACCTGCTTTTCACCCACTTTCCAGAGGGCAGATGAGATTCCTCATGACAGAGCTCCTCTAAAGGTTCCACCTGTATTTCCACCCGTTGCCGAGGTAGAGGAGCCAGTAGTTACCGAGGCCAGCAGGGCGGTTGAGGACATTGAGGCTGACCTTAAGACAGAGTTTGCCTCGAGTTTGAGCCAGAGGTGTTACCATTGAGAGTGCGGCCCTTCGATGTGGCGAGATATCATCCTTGCACGCACATATTACCGTTTGGAGGCATTAGGTGTTTCAGCGATTTTGCTCGCAGCGTACCGGAGGACCTCGTACTGAGAGAGCCGACTTCCCACCTTTTTTCTTGTGCTACTGAGGTATGAACTATGTTTTCATGCATTCCTACCTCTCTTTTAACTGCATTTTTTGCATTGCCTTTTATCTGATTACTTTTTCATCTCTACTTTTCATATGATTCATCTGTTCTTTGCCACAGGGAGACTCTTGTGCCTATAGGGGGTATAGAGCGACGACAACGAGGGATTGGTACGATGAGCTACCTGTCGAGGTCCATGACATCGTCGATAAGGCTGGCTTTGGCTTTTCTGCTCTGGACTGACACGCGTCATAGCGAGCTGCTCCCTTCTAGGAGAGCTAGTGGAGAGGTGATAGGATACCACTAACTCCTTCCACCTCTTTACTGTCGGGGAGATAACGATGACTCCTTACGACTTTGCCATGATCATAGGCTTAAGAGTAGGGGGTGATCCGATCATTTTTGACACAAACATGGGAGAGTGGGAGGCTGCTTGGATCGACTTGTTGGGAGTGCGCCCACCTCTGTACCGGCCAGCCATGGTGAGATATAGTTAGTTTGCCGAGCAGTTCTGAGGGAGCGAGCCTGAGACGCTGGAGGAGATGGAGCAGTATGCTCGAGGCTTCCTGATGTTTGTCCTCGGTATCACCTTGTTTTCAAATAGGTGGAACACCGTGGGTTTATATCTATTGAGTGCCCTTATGACCCTTCCCTAGGTAAGCTTCTACAATTAGGGCGGAGTTGGCCTCGCCACCCTATACGGCTATATGAGCTCTACCTCTCACCTGAAGGGAGAGTGGATTGGAGGCTATTGGCTAGCCTAGGAGGTATGCATTTCAGTTCCCTCTTTGCACTTTACATTTTCTATTTCACATTTTCTACTTTATTTCTGTTCAACACCTGTGCTTTCTGCTTTGCACTTTCTATATTTGTTCATACTTTGTTCTTTATGCTTTTCACTTTTTGTATCTATTCATACATTGTGTTGCTCAAATATCACTACACTTTCCTGGCAGCTATGGGTTTATGTGTATTTTCTAGCCTTTAAGACGGTATGATGGTCGGTGTCAGCGCAAGAGTCGTGAGACCTTTGCCTTCTTCTGTCATTACTTTGATACTGTGGTTGCCCACAAGGTAGCCCGAAACACAGTCATTTTTTCTTTAACACTGTTCTTATTCACACTTTTGCAACTAACAATCCGTGCATTCTCTGTTTGCAAATTGTGTGGCAGCCTTGGGCCATGATGCCGGCCGGGGTGAGAGACCAATACGTGGGAGCCTGGGGCACATCGCATTTCTTGATAATGCTGGAGGGCCCAGTCTACCGGGCTTGGTTCTTGAGTGAGAGATTCGTTTGCTAGACTGTGGGCTTGCCCGATCTAGTTGTTCCGATGCCACCTCTGAAGTCTATGAGGACAACGGATAACCTATCTGTTGACATAGTCATATAGTTCATGGTAAGCTTGGATGCTGATTTCTTTAGAGGTGAGGGCGATTACACGACCTTTATTCAGACCCACCTTATGCCTCCTCTGACGGGCGCTCACGTAGGCGAGGGGTTAGGGGTTCCTGCGGTAGGCGAGGCGACTCAGGTGACTAGGGCCCATACTAGAGGGGCTCTCACTGCTGAGCATACTATCCGTTGGCCAGAGCTTCCCACTGCGCTCACATGTTGGCGGCCGACTGGGAATGCTTATCAGATTCCGATCGAACCGTCAGAGGCTGAGCATGAGTTTGTCAGAGTTCGGGGCTCGTTCCAAGTATAGACTACACTTTACAATTTGCACTCCACATTTCCATTTTAGATATGTTTGTTTCAGACATTGATCATCCAAATGCACTTGGAGGCATCTATAGAGTATACGGAGAGCCTTCTCGAGCTGGTGGCTTTCTTGATGGGTATGGTGCAGAGGAGGGAGATGCTACTTAGTCTCCACGGTATCTAGGTAATTTCTTTTAGTTCAGCCTGCATTTCATTGCTCACTCTGTTGTGCATCACGCTATCATATTTGCACTGATACATTGGCATTTCAACTGTAGTCTTCCCTGAACTGCACTGATATACTACATTAGCACATTGTACTCATACACTCTACGCATACTATATTTGATTTCTGCATGACACTTATTCTGCATACTATGCTTGTATCTGATACACACTGTAGCTGATTTGTTGACAACTATTTTTTCAAATTCCCTCTACACCAAGGGCACCAGCGGCAACAGCACCAGCAGTACCTCCTTCAGTAGTAGGGAGGAGAGAGAAACAAGCCCCAGCTCATAACCGAGATGTGAGCCATGGTCGAGGTAGAGATAGGGGCACCCGAGGCCATGGTAGTCCTTCAGAGCCCATTTTGAGTGACGATGATGCTGAGACTAGTGACTTCGAGGAGGCAGTGAGTCGACATGCTGAGTCAACCGAGAGTGGAGATGATGATGCTAGCTCGAGGTCGGAGAGTAGAGGTGACACCGAGGTGGGCTCTGAGGCAGGGAGCAGAGATGATACATGCTTTGGTTCAAAGTCTGATTCTGACAGTGGTGCTGATAAAGATAGTGCTCTCGAGTCCCCTCCGAAAAAGAGAACGAAGAGGGCATCTCGAGCCTGAGACGAATGGCACTGATTTTTTTTTTTTTTTTTTTTGCTTAGTTTCTTTTAGTTTGGTAGTTTAGCACATATATAGCTTCAGCTAGGTTTTACTTTTACTTTTGAAACTTGTACTTCATTTGTAAAAAACCATGATCGGAATAAAACCCTCGCAGTTTTTATACAAAGAGTTTTGGTTCTACAACACGAACATTGCACCACAAGTAACATACTTGCATGAAAAAGAACATGAAGTTGAATTTAAAACCGAACATGCTTGCATTGGAATAATGTTCTCAATCGGATAATGAGCTGACCAACGATAAAAATACAGCATACAACTCGATAAATAAAGCAAAAACAACTCCAACACAAACCAAAAACAGCTATACACACTTGCAAAAACCAAAAGACTCAAAATAAGATCGAACAACACAAAGATCAAGACCAAAAAAAAAAAAAAAAAGGCTGCCAACACTGCCTAGCACACAAGTGGATGGTAGGCCAAAAGAGGGAGCTATCAGCCACAAAAGAGAGGTTACCGGCCAGGAGAAGTGGCCTGCCGGCCACAAATGTGGAGAACCACCAGAAAGCTGACAACTGGCCTCCACTACAGCCTTATCTTCTACAAAAGGTCCTCTTTCGTGATTTCTTTTCCAAAACTTCATTTCAGCTGCTGTTTCTTCCATAAATTGAGCCATTTCTTGCCCAAAAACTCACGGATTGGATAACCACTTTAGACGACACAAAAAAGGTAAAATTATGCGATTTTGGCATAAATGCGCTTTTTCCGTTGAATCGTACTCCACTTTGTTTTCCATTCCTCCATGCCGCGGTCCGATGCTAGGACCCGATTACGTATGTCTTTCGCTTCAGAGCACAAGAAATATGCCTGACTCTTGAAGAATTTCAGGCACTAATGGAATCCCAGCGCGATGAAGAAATCATACTTCAACCCCGTTTTGGCCATACCTTAGCCTTGCGGCGGATGTGTGGGCTTACTTTGCACGAGGCTCAATCCTTGGCCCATGACGAAGAGCTAGATATACCTAGCTTGATTCGTCGATTTTCTAACATCGGTGACCGAGGCGACCTCTTCTAGCGAGGCTTTTGGCAACACGCCCTCTGTTTATGTATGCTTGCACACCACCTTCTTGCCCTTAGTTTTGGCGGAGCCAATATCAGGTTGATTAAGGTAGCCCAACGCCTGAAAGAAGGTAAGAGTTGCATTGGTTTGGCCTTTGCTGAGACCCTGATGGGTTTGGACACTTTTCACCGGCGAGAGACCACTAGGTTTGCAGGGAGTCACTACTACTCCAGGTATTGTTTCCCACTCTATCTCATATATATTTCTCACATCACTTGGCATTCACACTCTATTTTCTCTCAAAGCCCTTTCCTTACTTTTCTCTCAACATACATCTCTATTCTTTAATCTCTCTTATTTTTCATCCCTTCCCAGGTTTGGCTAATGGACAAGTTGAAGGTAATGAACCCTTACCCAGTTTACTCAGCTCGAGCGTACTTTTTTCACCAACGCCTAGTGGACTTCCCCAATGAGGGATGGTGGTGCAACTGGATGTGCCACAGGTCTACAGCCGACATAGCTTGGCGTTACCCCTGGCTTGACTTAGCCGAGATGAGTTACAGCATGACCCGTCAACTAGGTGTTCAGTTGATTGGCCTCACACACTGTGTGTTCTATTTCCCCTTCCGGTTCAAACGCCAATTTGGTCATGATTAGACACGTCCAGATGAGGGAGTGGAATACCCAGCTCCATTCCCAATACGTGCTTTGAACTTGACTCAGTACCTCACTACCTGGAGGACGAGAGAGCTCTTGGTCCCTGCTCCTAATTTCAGTTATGCCCTTTCTGACAAATGCTTAGCTTGGCTCGAGGACGAGGCACAAGTTGGACCAACTTTAGCTGCAGGGACTTCTGCCAGTATGAGCGAAGGGCGCAGGAACACCTGACTCATGTGCTCCTAGTTTTATTATTTTGATCTTTCTTTTCAAGTTTTATGATATAAAAGCAACTTCAATTTGTAGCAAAGAGTTGGATAATGTACTTGATGTTGAAATCAATGGAATTAAAGTTATGAGCACTAAAAATTTTCCTTTTGGTCCCAAAATGGTCTAAGTTGTAAAAAGTAAAATTTTGAGAAAAATCAACTTTTATTAAAGCTTTTCAAAACTATTTTCGAAAATGATCACCACCTGACATGCAAAAAATCGATCCTCAAGATGTACCACCCCAAATCAAAAGATCATAACTGCCCCTACTTGCATACCACCACTGCTATACATTGTACAACGAGTCTTCTTCCCAAAACGAAGATCACAACCATGCTTATAAATAACGAACAAAAATGACCTAATCAAACAAATGGACAGGACAGTTGAGTTGGAGATGATTACTGTTGAACTTCAGGATAAAGTTGCCTACGTATCCCAAAGATGGGAATCAGGCCTTACGTAGTTCAGTTCAGGTTCACTCGGGTTTTAACTCTCTCCTTTTGCGCTCTAACTTTTGCCAAAGTCGCCCTTTGGGGTTTTCAACCTTGCGAGCTCAGTTTTTCTTTATTTCTAATTTTTTATACTCTAACTTTTGCCTAGGTCGCCCTTTCGGGTTTTCGGCCTAGCGAGCCTCTCAGGGGTAATATTTCTTCAACTTGTCCATATTGATCGGTTACAAGAACTCTAGGCCATCCAAGTCCATAAGAATAACCACCATTCCTGACCAAATTGAATTGATGATGTAAGGACCAGTCCAGTTTGGTTTGAACTTGCCCCTAAGGTCATGAATGGGAGCCTGGTTGTCTTTCAGCACCATGTCCCCTTCTTAAAGATTCCTGGACTTAACTCTCTTGTTAAAACCCTGGCAATTCGGCATTGGTAGCCCTGGACATGATACAATGCTCTTAGTCTTCTCTCATCAAACAACATTAACTCCTCAAACCTACTTTGCTGCCAATCTGACTCTACCATCTGACACTCGGCCATAACCCGCTACGAGGGCACTTCAATTTCAATTGGCAAAGCAGCCTCCATCCCATAAATGAGAGAGTAGGGGGTTGCCCCTGTAGATGTTCGAATTGAGGTCCTGTAGCCCCAGAACGCAAATGGCAATTTATCTGGCCAGTCCCTGTAAGTCTTTACCATGTTCTACAGAATTCTTTTGATATTTTTGTTAGCGGCCTCAACGGCTCCATTAGTTTGCGGCCTGTAGGTTGATGACTTATGGAAAGCCATGTTATATTTCTCAAGCAAGTCTATCACCTCTTTCTTGAAATGCGACCCATTATCAGAGATAATCTCATTTGAAACCCCATATTGGCAGATGATATTGTTCTTGATGAACTTAGTCACATTTCGTGAAGTAGTCGATTGTTACCAGGATGAATTCATGCCCATTTAACCCCTTTGGCATAACTGCACCGATAACATCTATCCCCCAAACAGAGAACGGCCATGGTGAAGTCATATTGTAGAGCTTTGATAGCGGGATGTTCATGCGATTGGCATGAATCTAGCATTTGTAACAGCGCCAAACAAAACCAATACAATCCTCTTCCATAGTTAACTAGTAGTAGCCTTGTCTAAGGATTTTTCAGGCGAGCATCACACCATCCATGTGAGCTCCTCACTCTCCTTCGCGGATGACCTCCATAAGGCGTTTTGATTCCTCTTCCTCAATACATAGCTTGTGCATTCCCAAATGGCCTCTTTTGTACAACTTGCCTCTGCAGATGATAAATTGGACGGCCAGAGGCCATATCCCCATTTTGTCCTTGGCATTTGCTCCTAATGGATACACCTTCTTTTCTAGGAAATTCTAGATATCGTAGTAACATGGGTTCTTGTCTGAAGCCGCATCTATTGTGGCAATGATTTCATAGGCCGGCGTGTACTTCTATTCAATAATGATCGGACACATCTTGACTCCCAATGGAGTGTCTACCATAGAAGATAGAGTTGCTAGTGCATCAGCGAATTGGTTGTTCTCCCTTAATAGATGGGTAAACGTTAACTTTTCAAACCTCAGAATTAGCATATCCAAGACCTGATGGTAAACCATCATTTTCTCTTCTTTAACTTGCCAATCTCAGTTGGCTTGAGACACAACTAAGTTTGAATCCCTGATGACGTCCAACATTTTTGCCCCTAGTTCCATGGCGGCTTCTAGACCAACAATGCACGCCTCATATTTTTCTTTATTGTTGGATACTTTGAACTAGAGTTTGAAGGCTAAGGGTATATGGGAGTCATCAGGTGCTATCAACAACACACTAATCACATAACTGTATTGGTTGGCTGCTTCGTCAAAGTACACCGTCCACGTTTTCTCCTCTATTTGCAGAATATCTTCATCTAGGAAAGAGTACTCCACCATTTCATCCCCCTCTACTAGGTGATCTGCCAGGAATTCCACTGCAACTCTCCCTTTAACTGACTTACGTGTAACATATTTAAGATCAAATTCAGAGAGAAGAAGCAACCAATGGGGTAGCCTACCAGTAAGCGCTGGTTTCTCAAAGAGATATTTGATGGGATCTAATCTCAAAACTAGGATTACAAAGTAAGTTAATAGGTAATGCCTTAACTTTCGGGTAGCCCATACCAAGGCTAGACAAGATTTCTCAAGGGGAGTGTAACGGGTCTTGTAATCCAGCATTTTCTTGCTCAAGTAATAAATGGCTTTCTCCACCTTAGCCTCCGACTCCTAAGCTAACATGCATCCCATGGTTAAGTTTGTTACTGACAGGTACAGAATCAGCGGCCGGTTCTGGAGGTAATAACACAGGCGAATTCTGCAGGTACTACTTGACCCGTTCAAAAGTGAACTGACAACAATCATCCCATTGGAATTTCTTTCCTTTCTTCGGGAGACTAAATAGTGGTTCACAAGTCAAGGTTAGTTTTGAATTAAATCATCTTATGAATTGCACTTTATCCAGAAAGTCGCGCACCACCTTTTCAGTCATTGGTGGTGGCATTTCTAAGATGTCCTTGATTTTGGAAGTATCTACCTCAATTCCTTTCTATGTGATTAGGAATCCCAGCATTTTTTCCATTGTCAGGCCGAAGGTGTATTTTTGCAGGTTCAACCTCAATCTATACTCTCTAATCCGCTGAAAGAATTTCTTCAAGGCGATGTAGTGGCCCTCTCAATCTTTAGACTTGAGAATCATGTCGTTCACATACACCTCAACCTCTTTGTGGATCATGTCATGCAGAATGGTAGTTGCGGCCCTTTGATAAGTGGCCCAAACATTCTTCAACCCAAACGACATGACTCGATAGCAATAGGTGCCCCACGAAGTAGTGAAAGCGGTCTTCTCCCTATCCTGAAGTGCCATCAGAATCTGGTTATACCTGGAAAACCCATCCATAAATGAGAACAATGCATGGCCTGAGGTGAAGTCTACCAACTCATCAATATGCGGCAGTGGAAAATCATCCTTAGGGCTAGCCTTATTCAAATCCCTAAAGTCGACACAGACTCTAATTCTGCCATCCTTCTTTGGGACTAGAACAATATTGGTCAACCACGTCGGATATTCAGATACAAGCAAGAACCCTACCTCAATTTGTTTGGTAACTTCTTCCTTGATCTTCAAAGCCTAATCTAAACAAACTCTGAGTAGCTTTTGCTTAACTGGCCGAGCCTCAAGGTCAAGAGGGATCCGGTGCTGTACAATCTCAGGATCGATTCCAGGCATGTCTTCATAGGACCACACAAAAACATCTTTGAAATTTTTTAATAAAGTGATTAAACGCTCGCGTTCCTCCGAAGACAACGTGGACTCAATCTGGACCAAGTGTGGATCCTTCTCAGTACCCACATTAATAGCAATGATTTCATCTGGACAGGGCTTAACATACCTCTCCTCCTCAAAATCAACCTAGTTTTTCAAAGCCCAAGAAATTTCTTCCTCTTCGTTTAAGTCAAAATTTTGGAAATCAAGATCAGTACAACAAACCAAAGGCACAGAGTAACAAGCAAAGTCCACCTCATTCCCATTCAAAAGATCTGGCTCCTCAGTTATAATGGACTAAAAAGAAGAAGAAAAAAAAAAAAGAGGACTGGGACACGATTTTGGCATCCAGGTTACCAGTCTTGGAGATGCCAGACTCTGAAGAACTCTAATCTGATTTAGACTCCACAGACTCAGTGGAATCAGACTCAAACTCACTATCTGATTCAGAACTGTCGACGGTGCCCTTCTTAAACTTCCAGATCAGGCGCGGAGCCTCAGATGCATCCACGATAAGACTAGTAAAATCCTCTGCCGATTTATCCTCGATCATTGAGATAGTAAAACTATCCCCCAAGTTGGCAGACTCAACTCCAGCAGTAGAACTCGCCAGTAAGTTAGCCAGTGCCTTTCCCTGCAACTCCTCTTCTTCAATAACCAAGCTCGCAGCCCTTCCTTGATCTGTACCAGTGCTTAGGTCTGCCTGCTCATCCTCCTCTTTTGGTAACCGGTGCCCGAAGAAGATTTCGAACCCAAGATACCTAGTCTTCATCTCCCAGTCATACCAAGGCTCCAGGAATCCATGGAAGGGGAAATCTTCTCCTTGGCAGACAAAGTGTTCATTCAGGGTTCCCCATATTGGTTTGTGGACTAACTCATATTGCTTCCCAGTCCCATTTGCTTTGATTCTTCCTCTCAACTCCTTACCCTTTCTTTGTCAGTCTGCAATGGTAGGTTTATATCCCAGCCCAAAAGTGTGGGGATTATGGCTGATCTCCTTGGCAACAGTACCTCCCTGCATGCTGCTTTTACCTAGTCTTAATCTCGGAAGATGCCCTTGTTTATTCATCATGTAGATTGACTAGTCACTTACATAATTTCCCTCATCTTCTTCCATGATGTTCTAGACCAACCGAGCTTATGCTAAAGAGAAGCCGAAGAGAAATACATCCTCTTCTCCGTGTATGATTCCCAGCACCGGTGTAATAGTTCCTTGGGGAGAGTGAATTGCAAAATTGCCATACATAGTAGCAATCCCACCTTGAAAGGGGTACTTCACCTGTTGGTGAACAGTTGATGACACAAGCTTTATCTGGTGGAGCCAAGGCCTTCCCAGTAGCAAATTAAAGGTTGTTGGTACATCCATGACATGAAATTCTACCTCATGTTTGGATGAGCCGATTAGGATATGGCTTTTGAACATTCCCATAACATCCCGACTTGTATTGTCATAAGCCCGGACAGCTTGGGTCGTGGGTGTAAAGTCAATCGGCCTCAAACCGATGGCATAGGCAGTTCTCACTGGACATACATTGATCGCCGATCCGGTATCTACTAACACCACTAGAATCTATTTTTTTTGACTTTCCAAGGTTACATATAAGGGACAGTTGTGGTTGGCGCCCTCAGGAGGCAATTCTTTATCCGTAAAGGATATTACTGGCATAACATCCCCAGAGGTCACCAATGACACCAATTGGTCAGCAGTGGTGTCAATAGGCAGTTTGGTTTGGTTCATTGCTTCGAACAGGGCTTGTCTATGTTCCCGAGATGCCATTATCAGTCCCTAGATAGATATGTCGGCCTGGATCTTCTTTAGTTGTTTCAAGACGAGGTTTTCTTTAGCATCCTTGTCCTTTGCTTTCTCAGCCTCTCTGTTGGAAGATTCTGACTAATCTAAAGTCAGGGGTTTAAAGTACCGACCACTGCGGGTCAGATGATCAATCTCATCAGTGTACCACGTATCATCAGGGGTATCATCTTTCCACCCTTCATTCATATATGCATGGCTTAGATCGCTATCTTCCCACCACTCCCCCGCGATCATGGCTGGACTACTATCAGGTTCTATTCTAAGCATGTTAACACCACGTTCCCAGTTATCATACCATTCTTCCTCCACTACAGCTCGGGTTTTTGCATCCTGGTACTTTCTGAGTTTCCTTAACATTCTGTTCCGATCACTGGGTTCCCACTTGATGTTCTTAGCGTTTTGAACACTGTCGGTTGTGAACTCAGCCTCTTCTTTCTTTTTTCCCCTTTTCTATTCCAGGGCTATTTTCTTCTAGATTTCTTCTACTCTCTCCCGTTGGAATTGTTCCAATGCCTATTCTTTCTCGGTCAGAGGTGTAGTCTCAACCTTCCCACTAGCACTATTTTCTTCTTCCTTCTCAGTCTCTCCTATCTGTTCCTCCATATCTAACTCATCTTCACTCAACCATCCCTTGCTTGTTTCTGGCTAGCTCGGATCCCACCATCCCATCTGAACACAACTTGGATCTTCTTCCTCGAAGAAGTAAAGATCCTCCATATCCTCTTCCAATTCTGCCAGATCCTCCTCTAGGTATGCTAAGTCATTCAGGCCTTGCTCGGGCCACTCATTCTGATTCTGAGCCATTAGGTCTTCCCCGATAGCATTAATGCTGAGAAAGTCTGGCAGCATGAATATCAGCTTCGGCTGATCGATGGCCACAATGTATAAAATGGGATTGTACTCATCCGCAAGTGAGACCCCCTTCTCTATGACACAGGTATCAAACAACCCTTTCTTCAGTGCATTCTTCTCTCTCTTCATTTCTACTGCCACAGGCTTGGATTGGGTTTGTGGTGTTAGATCCATCATGCACATGTCGGTGCCTTCTGGAATAACTACCTCTAGTTTTGGTAGGTGAGATGAGGTAATGTATGTGCTAGGGTTGAATGTGGGTGGTAGTGTATGGATGTGGTTAATTTTTCTGGGCGAGGGGACTTGGTTATGTGCAGAAAGTGGGTTGGTTGTTATGTTGGGTTTGGAAGGTGGGGCAATGATTTTGTTGTCAATGAGATCCTGGATCTCATGACATAGACGGTAGCACATGTCTGTGGGATGGCCATGGTATTGGTGGAAGATACAATACTGGGTAGGGTCATGTTTGGGTGGTAATGGGTTTGGAAGTGGACAAGGATCGAGAGGCTTGAGATGCCCCTTCTGCATTAATAGCTTGATAGCATGGGTTAGGCTTGTATTGAGGGAAGTAAAAGTTCTTCGATTCTAGGGTGGACCGGTACTTTGTGAAGTTTATGAGGTTGTGGCAATAGTAAAGGGATCAGCCATCTTGGCCATTGAAACAACAATATTGACATCTGCAGGCCATGGAATAGTGCTACTACTAGCATTCGTACTCCAGGAGAATGACCTTCTTGCAGGTTTGCTTGTTCTATGGATAATACCATTTTTGAATGCACTCTCAATCTGGACCCCCAGCTCATGTAAGGAACCAAATGTAGACAATGGTGCCACTATCATTCTCTACAACATGTCTAGCTCGGGGTTTTGGACCACTAGCCAGACTTGTTCTCTTTCGGTAGGCCTATTTGTCATTCGGGCTGCCTTGGCTCTCCACTGAGCGATAAAATCGATGAATGATTCTTTGGGGTTCAGGGTAGTAGCCTCCAACTCACTAATGGTTACTTCTATCTGGGTGTTATATGAATGCTGATTGACAAATGCCTCAAATAGCTCCTCTCATTTCTGTTTTGTTGAGTCTTCCAACTTAGCGTACCAAATGGTTGCCACATCAGACAGGGTTCTCCCAAACAAGGAAAGCTTTTGTGCCCTAGACAAACCCATGGGCCTCAATACATCTGAGAATAACTAGACATGCACAATCGGATGCCCACTCCAATTGAATCTGTCGATGTGGGGCATCTTAAATTTCTCGGGTAATATGACTGAAGCCTTGGTGTACCCATCTTCGATATTTGGAATGCAGTTGAAGCCCTGGGATTTCTTCAATGCTTTCTCCAATCTAGCAATCTTGGCTAAGGCCAGATCAATTTTATTGATATCAAAAGGAAAAATTTCTGCAGGAGGTTGGACCGGAGGCCGATAAGCTGGAGTTGGGAAAAACATGTCCTGAGGATCCAGAACTGGCAGATTTTATACTGGTGGGGGTAGATCCGGGTTTGGCAGAGCGGCCAGGATCGGATGCACGATTGATGCTGATGCCCCAGATGTACGTCGTAGATTGGCGATAATTTCATCTTGTGCAGCCATCCTCTGGTTTACAGTGTCCATGGTTCTTTGGAAAACCGTCATCATGGCAGCAAATTCCTCCACATTCTGGGCTGTATTCCATGACATTGTCAGTTTGGGTGAACTAGATGCTGGTGAACTGATTAAGTGAGAATGGATAAGTATTTGCGGAGTGCTTTGTACTGATACTACTAACTGTCTATTCCTTCATCGTTGAGTGACTGGCGGAAGCAAGCCTAACACGGGCTAACCACCAACAAGGTCTTGAGCTTTGTAAAGCCTGCCAAAATGAGTCCACACAACTTGGGGAATATTGGGTCTTTCTGAAGCTATGACAGTAAATTACCTAGCAAAAAGAAAGAAAGAAAAACAGGATCAAAACTCAGACAGCACTTCGACCCCAATTCACAATGGTCATAACACATAGCTGAACTATAATCCCCACTGAACTCTGTTCTCAAACTCATACTGATATGAACCACCCTGTACAGTTTCATTGAAAAAGGCACATACCAAGTAAAAGAACCAAAACACCCCTATTAAGAGGGGTAGGGTTATCCTGTCCTAGATTTTTGGCATAATCTAGGCTGCACTATTTCAAACAAATGGTTTCACGCAATCCTGCACGGGTGAGCATCCTACTCGAGTTTGGAATAGTCACTACAGTTTCACTATATGTATCTAGGTCAAATGGTCAAAAGGGTACCTCAGCAAGATTACCTAATATACCTCTCACACCCAACACCGAGAAGTGAAAGATAGATCAAGCAGTACAGCGGTGATCCAGATCCAAGGGTTGTGTTCCCAAACATGGCAGAGCCCACGACCGATCAGCCTTTTGGCAAGCATTTGGGCAAACCTCCGGTAAACCGTCCAGGAATAGCAGATGGCAAACACAATGACTTAAGCACACCAATGCAAATGCAATGCAAAGAACATATAAGTGTAGACAAAATTTCAAATCATGAAGTTTGAGTCAAGTTCTCTAAATCCCCAGCAAAGTCGCCAGAAACTATAGCTCGACTGTTTGCGCTCCTTTCGGAAGGCGAGAAACCCTACAGTTCAGACTCTACCTGTGGTTTTGAATTTGATTTCACAAGTGTAATGTGAAATAGTGAAAACACAAAAAGAGTCCAATTCCAGCAATTCTTTTTGGAAAATCAATGTTTTGAATATAATGCCAAAAATGGACTGTTTTGCCAGATTTTAGAGTCGCCACCTAAATATTTTTGAAAGATTTAGGAAACCCAAGACTCGTGCCAAAGGCCATTAGTCTGTCATCACTAAAGTTGTCTCGGCTCGAGAACTTAGGTACAAGAAGGCGAAAACATCATGAATTGAGCAACCCCCTCACCCGATCAAAGATCGGCCTCTACTATTCATGATGTAATTCTTATTTACATTATATGCTCTTAATCCGATTATTAGCTATATTGCTGTGTGATTCACACAAGTATAGACTAATGTTTGCAAGAATTGAAACAGTTGATTTTATGTTTTATTTGAAATTTGTTTTATGAATTTGCCACTCGAAAAAGTGAGCTAAAATGGACATTAATCAAATTATCCCGAGTCAAGCAACTAGCCTTCATCCACGGTCAATCAAATAGTTATATCATTTAAGCAACTAGCCTCATGGTGAGCATGCTGAATATGGCAACAATCATACTCATGCGATTATGCTAAAGCGAGTAAGAGCTCGCCTTGTAGTCCAAGCCAAAATAAACAAAAGAGTTAGAAAAAATGCATGATCCTAACTAATGCAATATGACTAATGCAACGCATGCGATATGCAATTACTAGGCTCAATTACTTAACATAACATGTGAATCAATTTGATAGCATGCAGTCTAAGCACGTATTCAAAGAGGCATTTAATTAACGATGTAAGTTAGAATGATGCGCCGAGCCTCAATGCATGCAATACAAGTGGATGCAAACATGAGAGATGCTAAATGAAACATGATGTTTCTAAACTAACCATCATAAGCAGGTAAATAAAAGAGAGAAAGACGTAGGGTTGGAAGACATACACGTTATTACAACATTTGCACCCTCACACAGGAGAATCCGAATAAACTAACTAGCTAAGCTAATTACTACGAATTACAAACTGAATGAAATAATCAACTAAACTAGCTAATTAATTATTACAACAAATTAACTAACTAATTAATTAATTAATTACAAATCAAAATGAATTAATTAATTACATGAATACAACATGAAAGAAGTGCTAAGCTAGCTATTCTAATTATTCTGCCTCGGGAAACGAGGAATGCTCATACATGCATGGATTCCCACCCAAAAAAGGCCATTGTTCTGCTACCAAATGCCTCTGTTGCACAGTAGAACACTTGCATTGTTTTTCACCTCAAAACCAACTTTATTCTGTTTGAAAAAGGCACTACTGGATTTTGCAAAGGTGGCCGGCAGGCTAGAAATGGTGGCCTGCTGGCCACAAATGATGGTCTGCCGTCCAAAAAAAGTGGCCTGCCAGCCACTGATGCCTGGTTTTTCCTGCTACAATAGAGAGCAAATAGAGCAAGCACAGGGTGTTTTCGAGGGTTGTTTGCACACTTACCCCTCCTTATCATCAAACTACTCAAAAAAGTAGTAAACTTGATTCACAAACCATCAATCGATGCAATTTCATTTCATAATAGCCTATGAACCAAAGTGTGCAAGTTCAATAAATGCAACAAATAAGACTCTCAAACCCCCCTCCCTATCATGGATTTATCAAGGGAAGTGGTTAACAATGACTCTTGAACCGTTTTCATCACTATTGAGTATGAAACGACTCAAGACTCAAGGGTTCAATTAACGTCCGATTGAACCCAAGTTGAGTTATTATCTTACATCATTTTAGTCCAAGTTTTATTATTCCATTTTAATTACCTCTCCATTTTTTAATTCATTAAGTTCAAAGGTGAGCTTTAAGTACTCTAATGGAAAGAAGCATCAAACCAAGAGTTGTTTTAGGCGAGAGAAGTATCATGCCGTTGGTAATGAACCCCCAAAGGGATTAAACCATTAAGCATAAAACCTCAATCTCATGCTTTAAACAAGCAACTAGTTTGAACCAACTTTCAAAGCAAAGCAAAAGCCAAGAAAGGAGGGACGTTGCAGAAGTGATTAGGGGTGAAAACAAGTATGGAAAGCCATAAACAAATGTTATCAACTCAAATAGGATGGTGGCTAAGGCCTAAATCACCAAACCTACGAGGACAATTAAACTACAAGCATGCAATACAAGGCTCAAATGCAATGAACAACCAAAAACAATCCTAAAACGGTGCTAAATAAGTCCTAAAACATGCTGGAATTAAGACAAAAAAAGCTAGAATAATAAGCTAAAACATAGAGCTATGTAAGCTAGTGAACAAGACACAAGGAGGGAGGCTAACCCCTCCAATTTTGGACTTCAAAACATGTTTTTAGCCACTGAAATAACTCTGAAATTCAGTATTTAAAAGCTCAAAAAAATATATTGTAAAGGCAGGAAACACAAGGGTAAAAGCTAAAGAAGCAAGGTGGAAAGAAAGGTGAACCACCCCTCCATCCTTTAAGGCCTTACACCACAAGTTTCAACCCAAAAATACAGAGTTTATACAACCCAAAAACAAAAGAAAAACAGTAGGAAAAGAAGCAACCAAAGCAATGAAACAAGCTAAGCCTTATACCTCTTGAAAAGAAGAACACTTTTAAGAAATAATTCAACACATACACACCCTCAAGAGCTCAAAGTAGGCTCAAAAGTACCTCAGCTCAAAGATGGCAAGGTTTGGTTAAGAGTGTATAGGCAAAAGCTCAAGAAATTTCAAGAGAGAGAGAGAAAATTAATTTTGCTCTAATTTTTCTAACCTCCAAAAATGGAAGAGGAGGTCCTCTATTTTAAAAAAAAAAAAAAAAAAAAGGCCACTCCCTCAAAAGCATCCATCCATAAATGTGGAAGTAGATGCAAGCATCTGTGCAAACATCTGGCACAGTTGGCATAAAATATCTGCAAAACACACTTGTGGTCGGCAGGTCACACACTTGGCCGGCAAGGCACAAGGGTGGCCGGTAGCCAAAAGGGATGCCGGAAGCTCACAAAAATGGGCCTGTAGGTCCCAGGTTTTTTAGGTTTGAAAAGTTGGGGTTTTTGTGCAAAAACAAGGCACAAGGTTTGTAGGGTTTTGAGGCTCAGAGCAATGGCATTCCGCTGAGGGCTTTTGAGCACTTGACAAACATATACATTCATCATTGGGTGTGCAAGTGATGGTGCCCAAGTCGTAAGGGCGGTCAAAAATGGGGCGTCTGCACTATGTAACTCATGACATTCTTATAACTACAATGCATCTATAGCCTTTGAATTACACATTGTGAGTTATAACTGAAATTACTTGTGTAATATTCACTTTATTGGTTCATTAACTTATCTTGTATCCAAGTATGTATATGAACAGTGAGCATGGAGGTTTAGCGGCAATAATGATAGAGTTTTGTAATGTGTTTTATACAAAGATAAGCATTACAAGTGGAGAAGTGTGTTCTTAGCTAAACAGACGATTCCGGATGCAACCATGAACTCCGTTTTACAGATTTAAAGAATCTGTAATTGTAACAGTTGCATTTTAATTTTTAGTAGTTTTAATTTGTAATTTGTAATACTTTCACCATAGTGAAAGGAAATGAGAAAATAAAGAAATTATAAACCTTCGAGTTTAGAGAAAGTCTTTGGGATTAATTTTATTATTCCCAAAGTATTTTGATTTTCTATAATAGAAACCAAAGTTTAGCCTTGGCTAAAAAGTATTTCTGATTTGTTCAGAAATGGAAACTAAGATGGATTTGGTTTCAAACCTTTGTCGTTAGGAAAGTCTTTGGGTTTAATCTGTTTATTATCAAAGTGGTAGAAAACTAAGTTTTGATAAAGTCTTTAGTTATAATCTGATTATTTTCAAAGTGTGTTGTTTTGGAAAAAAAAAATCAAATTTTAGCATTCGCTAAAATATTTCTAATTTTTATTCAGAAATAATAGGCTCAGTTCCGGGAGTACCGGTTAACTTTTATGAGTGGTGTAATTCTGATAGTAGTTTTTAATTGCTTGTAAGTTTTGTAAACTTTATTTGTTTTAACCTAGTTTTGTCCCCTGAAAAACTTAATTCTAAATTTGTTTCCCATGGACTAGGAGTCAACATGCTCTTGAAAATTTTGTCTAAGGTTAACTGGGTCTTAAGTGGAACCAGTGTGGCCCTTCCAGTCTTCTTGGAAACTTTCCTGACCATGTTCAATTCTAGGGCAAGTGGTGAAACCAGCTTTGAATTAAATTTCAGAATTTGGGATTTACTAGTGTTAAGTTTAGTTTCTGCAAAGACAAAATAGTGAAATTCTGTTGTGATTTTTTTAGAAATGGCTTCAAGAGGTGACAACAGAAAATGTTGTTCCACCTAACAACTTTAAGCCTTGCAAGGTTCTTAAAGGAAGATCTAGAGATATCAAGTGTGATTGAAGGAAATCATAAGATTGCATAATAATATCTCTGAATTAATTAGAGGCAATTAGTATGTTATCCTTGTGCCAATTATAGCATGTATGATTGCTATGTGACTTTGCTTAAGAGCAAAAATGAGACAACCCGTTAGGGTGGGTGAATGAATTTTTGAATTTTTATAATTCCAAATATATTCTTAAATTGGTGGCTCCTAGTGAGTACGAGATCACTGATCATAGAGATAAAAAAAACTGGTGGTTCCTATGAGATATTAAACCACTGGCTATACAGTTATGAGATTGTGGTTCCTAGTAGTGAACAGATTACTAATCACATGTCAAGACATGATGGTTCCTAGTTGTGGAGAGGCTACTGATCATATGTCAAGGCATGATGATTCCTAGTAATGAAAGTGACTACTGATCACATTTAAAACATTGTGGTTCCTAGTAATGGAGAGTCTACTGACCACATGATGAAAAATTAGTGATTCTTAGTGATAAGACTACTGGCCATGTTATGAAGTTCCGAATAGTAGACTATTGATCACTAGGTTTGTGATTTCAAATAGTAAGGCTATTGACTTCAGAGTGACATGTTGGACAAAACTTTTTTGGTGCCTTGAATTCGGAAAAGGCCTAATTTGGTTGATGACTGTCTAGGAATGTGTTTTCCGTGATATGATTTTGAGAGTTTCATAATCATTTTGACACAAGGAATTGTTTAAACACCCTGTATGAATTTTTGAAAATGCCAAAAACCTTTGTATAAATTCTACAAATGTAGGGGTGTCATGAAATGGTGGTCTTACCTAAACCTAAGATGGCTAGGATAAGCCTTAAAATTCGTTTACTTTGTATTCAACGGTTATGCACAATATAGTAGTGCATATCGGTTTTTTGTGTGGACAAATCTGATATTCAGATTTACACAAGAATATTATCATGAAATTGTGGAATTGATCTTCTATCTAAATCTTCTTAAACCTATATGGTGGCTCGTGAGGTTAATAGCTTCTTTGAAGCTATGATTTCTCTAGAAAATTTAGCTTTATCTTGCATAGGTAGTAAGCCTTGGGATGCAAGTGAATGAAAGCCGATGAGATAGGCTTGTTATCAAAGGATACCAGCAAAGGGAAGACCTGGATTGCTTTGATACATGATCACCAGTTATGGTGAGTATGATTGCAATTATGCGAAGTCTGGAGATATATTAAGATGGATGGTCAGATAGCTTTCCCATATGAAGATTTAGTTGAATAAATCTTTATGGAACAACCTGAAGGGTTTGTCGGTTCCAGGATGAAAGATTGTAAGCTTGAGAATCATTTTATGATTTGAAATAAGTACCGAAATAATGGCATGAGAAATTTGACTACATTACGTTGTCAAGTGGGTATTGACAAATGTGTTTATGTCAAAGACATTGACAATAGTATATCTCATGTTGTGTCTATGTGTAGGTGGCATGCTTATTATTGGTAGTTATGAGAAGATATTCAATACTACGAAGTGGATGTTGTACTCTAACTTTGATATGAAAGATATTGGCCTTGCAGATGTTATTCTGGGTATTAAGATTACTAGAACATCTGGTAGTATTGTACTTTCTCAGTCTCATTATGTTGATAAGATACTTGAGAAATTTAGTAAATCAGATACAAAGTGTGTCAAGGACACTGGTAGACTTAAGTCTACATTTGGCCAAGAATAATGGTGAAAATGTATTTCAACTAGAATATTATCGGGTCATTGGAAGTTTAAAGTATCTGAGGAGTTATACAAGGCCGGGAATAGCCTACTCAGTTAGCAGACTAAGTCAATACATGAGTAATCCTAATGCCTATATTTAGAAGGTGTTTGTGTAGATACTAATGTACTTACAATGAAGCCAGGATTATGGGTTGCATCACACTTGATATCTAGTTGTACTAGAAGGGTACAACGGCGCCTACTGGATATCTGATATAAAGACTACGAATCCATTAGTGGATATGTTTTCTCTAATTGGAGCTGCAACTGTGTCTTAAAGATCTTCCAAGTAAATGTGTATCATGAGATCAATGATGGAATCGGAATTCAGTACTTTAGATAAAACTACTAAAGTAACTAAATGGCTTTGCCATTTGTTTGAGGATATTCCATGTTGTTCAAAACTTGTGCTAGCAATTTTGTATACTTTGCGACAACCAATCAAGTATTGGTAAGGCACAGATGGAAGGTCTAGACATTTTCGTCGAAGACATAGTTCCAAACGACGACTACTCTCGTGTGTTGTCACTATAGACTATATACATTCTAAGGACGATATTACGGATCCATTAACCAGAGGGTAAAATCGAGAGTTAGTAGGAAAGTCGTCAAAAGGAATGGGGTTAAGGCCTTTAGTAAATGTTACCAGAACAGAAAATCCAACCTAGTTGACTGGAGATCCCAAGATCTAGGTTCAAAGGGACAACCTAATTGCGTGTAATGGGTGAGTCACTATGGAGGTAAATCCTCCTACCCATTTCTTAATACAATGATACCCTGTGGGGTGGAAGGTTAAGCTGATACTTTTAATGGCCTAAATGTTGTGAATAGTCAACCATGGTATAGTAAGATACCTTATGTAGGTCACCTATGTGAGTACGAAGTGGGGCCGCTTCTTTAAGAATTGACGAGGCCAAATTCTTTAAAAACACTTACTGAACCAGGCTAGTGTTCCAGGGCCAAACTGAACACATCAGTGCGAACAAGAATAATGGTTGGAGTAACTCCTATGTGAGGTCTATTGTCTCGACTTACACAAATGGCAGAACAGTTCAAGACTTCACGTTCACTTGTTAGCCAGTAAATCCAATAGGCTTTCACTACGAAAGGTTCAAGGCCAACAACTACCTTGTCTGATGCAGGGTTATTCTGTGTGGTCTCTCTCCGAGTCTTTGTTGTTAAGCGTTGTCCGTTTTTCTTTATTCAGCCAATTTTATTCATGTGGGGGATTGTTGAAAAATAATGGTTTTTCAACAACTTTAATTCGAAATTAAAGTGGTACCCAACCGCCGGTTGAGGTGGGTTTGAGTGGCTTTGTATTCTCTTAGGTGATAATATTGCAATATAAAAATAATGAGCCGAAACCATTGAGCTGTGAATGAAAATTGTCTCATAAAATGGGTATCAATAAAGTTGGGTTTAGATTTGGACTTAGTCTTGGTTTGGACTAGGCCTAGACTTGTATTTGTGCATGTGCTAGGTTTGGTATTAAACTTGGACTCTGACCTAGCCTTGAGCTTTGGACTGAGCTATCATGGGCTTAGTTTGTGCATATGTTTGAGATTAGGCTTGGATCGGGTTGTTACCCAACACCCATATCCATTTTGCAACCCATCTAATTTAATTCTCAAAACTTATGAATTATATACACATTATGATTTATATAATGGTTTTGGAGTTTTGAACCTTTGTAACTTTAGCCCTAATGGCTAGAGTTAATGGCATTTGATGACCCCAGTGATGTTAGCCTTCATGGCTAAGCCTCTCCCCTATTAGTATAAATAGAGGTCTTTCTCCTTCAACTTAGTAAGTTGTTTTTAGAGAGGTTCTGTGATGGAAAATAAGATGATGTTTTGAGATAAAAAGTTGGAGATGGTTTTTTACACAAAAGAAAATTTTTCTTATCTTCTTTTGTTAGCCACTTCTTTGGTTCTTGTTAGAAAGAGTGCATCCATTGTCAAGTTCGCCGAAGCTATTCAGAAGGTGCTTTTGCATTAGCTAGTTTCGACCGTCGTATCTTGGGAGACAAACGCCAGCATACCTCTAGCATCCATCGGGAGGTGGTAAATCTGTTTTAAGGAAATTCTCTAGTGTAGGCTTCGGTTTGCTTATTTTCTTATCATTTATTCTTAAATTTTTCAATATTTATTTTACAAAGATGAGTTCTAATCTTTGGTTATCCATGTTAATAATTTGTTCTATTAGTCATGTAATCTAATTCATTCATATATTTTTAGTTGTGTCGTTTATTCTGTATTTCATTCTTTTAATAAAAAATTATTTTGTCGTTTCTATTTAATTTGTTTTATATATTTTTCATGTATTATTATGGAAAAATACCAACAAGAGAGAGAGAGAGAGAGAGAGAGAGAGAGCGCACTTGGTTTTGTTCTTCAATTTGAACAGTTAAGGAAAAAATAGTAAGACAAATGGCCAAAAATACTAGAACATCTAGATTCAATTAGGACAGATAAGCAAAAATACTATGACAGCTAGATTCAATTTGGACAAATAAAAAATAAAAAAAACTAGCATAGATAGGTTAAAATAATCTGGATAAATAGGTTCAAAAAATCAGAAATAAAAATTTGTACAAATGGATGGTATTTATAGAACTAAATTTCTTAAACCTTTAGCACATGGACTTTTCACCAACAAAACCACCCTTGTCATCAATGACTTATACGGGCAGGTGGGAATATGGATTTATCAAGGATTATCCCAATAATTTTTAAGTACTTTTTATCAAATTTAAATTTAATGAAAAAAAAATTAAACCAACTGTGTCAATCAAGAGTGAGATTAGGGATGTTAAAAAAAATAAAAATAAATAAATAAATAGGGAAACACTATGGTACGCACACTTCAAAAGGTATATATGCACTTTATAACTAAAGAAGAAAATGACATAAATCTATACTTTTTGAATAATAACTTAAAAACAAAAAAGTTATAACCAAGCATCACATAAAGTACAATCAAAGATCTCATGAGTCATAATTAAAAATTTGTCATAACTATATGTAGCTTGCTTTTTGTGCTCTTTTGGATACGATCAGCCCTACAGTTCGAACTCTCGTGCTTCTGAATTTGATTCCACAAGTGCAATGTGAAATAGATAAACACAAATGAGTCCAAATCCGACAATTCTTTTGAAAAATCGATTTTGAATCAAAAATGTCAAAAATGAACTGCTTTACCAGATTACAGAGTCGCCACCTAAATATTTTTGAGAAATTTAGGAAACCCAAGACTCGTTCCAAAGGCCACTTATCCGTCATCACCATAGTGTCTCAGCTCGGGAACTTAGGTACGAGAGGGGAAGGTCATGAATTGAGCATCCCACTCGCCCGATCAAAGATCGACCTCTACTAATCATGATGTGAACCTTATGTACATTATATGTTCTTGTTCCGATTTATTAGGCTAATTTACTATCTGTTGCACACAAGTATAGACTAATTTGCAAAATTTGAAACACTTTGATTTGATGTTTGTTTGAAAGGTATTTTGAATATGTACCACTTAAAAAAGTGATCTCTTATGTACATTCATCAAGTTATCCCAACTTAACCAGTTAGCCTTCATCCACAGGCATTAAAACAGGTATATCAAATAAGCACTTAGCCTCATGGAAAATATGCTAGATATAGCCACAATCGCGTGCATTCAATATGCTAAAACAATAAGTGCTCACCTAGTACTCCGAGGCAGACCAGAAGAAAGAAAATAGTTAGAAAAATACATGATCCTAACGATGGGAATGACTAATGCAACACATGTAAAAATGCAACCAATAGGTTCGGTTGTCTAATATATCATGTAAATCACTTTGATAGCATACGACAACGCATGTATTCAAGGAAGTAATAAATGACAATGTTGTTAGAATGATGAACCGAACCTTATGCATGCAAGACAAATGGATGCAAATCATGGAAAATACTAAAAGAAACACGATGTTTTGTGCTATCCATCATAAGCAAGTAAATAAAAGGGAGAAATAAATGGGGGTGGGAAGACATACACATTATTACATATTTTCCCTCGCGCAGAAGGGTCCGCATGAATGTCCTAGCTAATTACTACGAAGTAACTAACTATTACAAACCAAATGAAATGAATTAACTACACTAGATAATTATTACAAATTAAAATTGTAACATCCCGTATTTTGAGGTATTAATATTTAATGAGTGATATTGATGGTTTATTATGATAGTTTAGTGGTGAGATTTTTAGATAATAATCTAATTTTAAATTATTTATTTGTATTTATCTCATCTCTTTTAAATCTATCATATTGTTATTTATTCTCATTTAATAATAAATCAATTTTTCTTATCATTCCCCATCACATGGAGAAAAAAAAAAGAATTTAAATAATAATAATAAAATAATAATAAAATAAAATAAAACTGTGGGCAACAGCCCATGTTTTTCCCACTTACCATACCAAACCACCCAATTGTTTTTCTTATAAATTGAGCCATGTTTCATCTCCTGTTCATCCGTCCCTTAGTTAATCTCTATGTCTCCTACTTTCGGCTCTCTCTCCATTTGTGATATAAATTTTAAGTTTAGACAGAATATTTAAATTGAGAGTTAGTAATTTTACAAAAGATCAGAATTATTTTTGGAGATCCATGGAACAATTTCGGATTTATGGTGATGAAATTAATTATTTTGAGGTAAATTCGGGTTGTATACAATATGCTCTATTTAAATCTCTTTGCAAAGAGTTCTCTATTTTTAATTATCCTCAATTTGTAATCTACTTGATTATTGTGGTTATTAATAGATTTTGTAAAATTAAATTTTAAGTTTAGACATAGAATATTTAAATTGAGAGTTAGTAATTTTACAAAAGATCAGAATTATTTTTGGAGATCCATGGAACAATTTCGGATTTCTGGTGATGAAATTAATTATTTTGAGGTAAATTCGGGTTGTATACAATATGCTCTATTTAAATCTCTTTGCAAAGAGTTCTCTATTTTTAATTATCCTCAATTTGTAATCCACTTGATTATTGTGGTTATTGGTAGATTTTGTAAAATCATTTGTTGTCAAATCGTTGATAATCTGATCATTTGGTAAAATTCTCTACAAATATTTCTGTGTTAAAATAGTGATTTGTCTGACTGAATGGCATGGAAATACTCCGTACATGGATCGAGTGAATCTTATTAATTGTTTACACCAATATGCCCGAATAAGCGTGGAGCTTGGGTGAGGTGGGTGAATAAATGAATTTATTCACTGATCATGTACTGAGTAGGACCGGATATTTGGTCCTAAATAAATTATAGTTGATTTGTTGTGCAATTTGGTAAATTACTTTGTTATCGTATCGTTGATTTAATGTCATAAATTGTTGGATGCCTGTTAATTTATTCTGTATCCAAGCCTTGTATTCCTGTCGTATTGTATACTTCCCGAATTAATTTATTTTTCAGGTGCGAAGCAGATTTTAGTGGAGCTCAAAATTGAGATTAAAAGGATTTATTAATATAGAGATTTGGGACTCACCACTGTAATTATGTAATTTGGAGATAGTTGTAATATTGTTTATTTTGGAGGTAATTAGAATATTTGGAGGATATTGTACCATTTAGAGACGATTTTATAGTTATTATTTGTGGGAGTAAAACTTGTTTTTTTTTAAGGCTTTTTTTGTGTATTTAACGACCCGGGAGTGGGGCGTTACAAAAATTAACTAATTAATTACAACACATTATTAATTAACTAAGCTATTACAAAATTCTAGGGGAAGTAACTCACTAATTAATTTAACACTAATTAAACTCAAGCAACGGTTAAAGAACCATGCATCCCAATGCGATCGTCCTCCCCGAAATGCCTCTGCTTTGCTGCCAGAACTATTCTGTATACAGAAAAAGCCTCTGTTTTGCCACTACTTCTGCTCTATTTTGTAGGAAAATGAACACTGCCTAGCTGAAAAAGGTGGCTAGCTGGCTAGTAAAAGTGGACAGCCGTACATAAGAGGTGGTTGGCCGGCCACTATTGTTGGTACAGGCCCGGTTCTGAGATTTTCGGGGCCCAAAGCCAATAATCAACTACTAAATTTCTGGGGACCTTCACATTTGTTTTTTTTATTGAATGAACAAAAAAAAATTAAGGTAAATGATAAAAGATTTGTATTAAAATCACAAAAAATACTTAGCATTACATTATAACAGCTAATAAGTATCACTTGATCCTCACTCTTCTTGCATTTTTAGAAGCAAATAAATCAATCATACTTGCATAATCTAGTTTTTTTGAAAAATCATTTTCAATGGATAACAATGCTAATCCATTCAATCTTTCTTGTGACATGGTTGATCGAAGGTAAGTTTTGATGATTTTTAACTTTGAAAAGCTTCTTTCCCCCGATGCAACTGTAACCGGAATAGTCAAAAGTATCCTATAAACAACCCATGAATTTGGGAAACAATTTGCCATCAACTGCAGATGATTGAGCACTTCAATTGGTTTATTGACTTCTTTTGACAATCTCTCTTTCAAGACTTTTAGCTCCATCAATAAATCCCTTCCATCAATATCGGAAATCTCACCATGTTTTAAAAATTCTTCAAGGTTCACACACCCCGCCTTCAACAATTCATCGCTGCACTTTTTCAAGTCAAACAAAAAACCAAAGTTTGCCTCATATACTTTGAATTGTTCGAACCTATTTTTGAGTGAACAAAGGGCATGATCAACAAAATAAAGGAAGTAACCAACTCTAAATGATTCTTCAACCGACTGGGTCACCTCTTCGCTAACATTCTCATCAAATTGTTTCTTTCTAGAAATGATGCGCTTTTCAACAAATGTAGGTTCAATTCCCAATTCACTTGCCATTTCTTTAACTTCAACCATAGCCTCCATGAAACCAACTTCTCTATACATTGCAACATACTTAACAAGCCCATCTAGCTGCTTTACAGCAACTACTATATCCATATCTTCACTTTGAAGAAGCTTGCTAACAGAGTTCACATGAAACAACAAATTGTACCAAATTACAATACTAAACAAGAACTCAAAAGTATCAAGTTCATGAGTTACCAGGGATTTAGCTTCACTTTTTGCAATCGAATCTATGGTAGGATTGTTGTACAAGTCAACTAAAGCATATCTTATTTTTGAAGCATGGTATCTTAGTGGTTTAACACTTTCAATGCAACTTTCCCAATGCGTTTGCGACAACGACTTAACTGTGAGGCCTTCATGTAGATTATCTTTTAAAATTGTCCAACGTTGAACAAAAGATGAAAACAATACATATATGCGTTGTACCACACCAAAAAACGTTTTTGCTTTAGAGCAAGAGTTGGCCATATCACAAAGCACAAGGTTAAGAGTATGACAACCACACGGCGTATAGAATGCTCTAGGATTTACTTGAAGTACTCTTGTTTGAACACCTTTGTTTTTGCCTTTCATTTTAGAGCCATTGTCATATCCTTGCCCTCTTAAGTCACCAATATCAAGTTGAAGGTTAACTAATGCTTCTTGAAGTTTATCAAAAAGTCTCATCCCTGATGTATCATCCACATTCAAGAATTCCAAAAAAAAACTCTTTCACTTTAATTGGACTTGTTGAAACATCCACGCATGGTACAACAAGAGCCATTTGTTCTTGATGGCTTATATTCGGTGTACAATCAAGTATGACCGAAAAGTATTTTGCTAGTTTGATTATTGACAAAATTGCACAATCATTTCAATTTTGCTTAAAAAAAGTCCATTGCTCACTTTATAAATCTTCTCATGGCTTCCACGAAAAGGCAAATTATTCTTGGCAAGTGTTTTCACACCTGCAATTATCATCAATAAAACCCGTCTCAAGTGCTCTCTTTCTTTGTTAACTTGTTCTTGTATACTTTTATCTATTGTTTGATGCTTTCCCAATCTTTCCTCCAACTCAATCCATTTGCTCATGCAAGTAATGTGCTCGTTACCACTTTCATGGCCTTTTTGTCTCTCACCAATATTTCTCCAGTCTTTAAATCCTTTGGTAGCCAAATGAGTCTTATTTCCCTCTTACTTAAACAACTTACAACAAAAGCAAAATACTCTATCCAAAAGTTCCAAGTATATCAACCATGTCCTATCAAATTTTTCTCCATTTGGTAAATGTCGAATGTAATGAACAGATAAGAAATGCCTATGCCTAGAAGAATCATCCTTAGGGAAGTTGAACTCATAATTTCTTCTCACAAGACTTCTTTCGACTAAAAAATCTCATAAATTCTGGTCAATTATTTTCCAAGTCCCTAGATCATCTATATTTGAATGCTCACATTCCGTATTCATCTCATCATCTTGATTGGCTTCTGCACTCCCAAATTCCCCATTTC
>NW_021028106.1:656826-757683 GCF_004153795.1 Camellia sinensis
CTGTGAATTGCTCCATAGGCGGCTAGGGTTTGAGAAGGTAAAAGAAAAAAGAAAAGAAAAAGCGAAGAGAGGTTCAAGTGAGGCTGCAATAGGGATTGGAGGCAGCACGTTGGTGATTTTGGGACACCCATTGGTTAAGGTAAAATCTGTCTGTACTGTTGATTATTAAGTTTATGTTGAGGAATTTAACAATCAATGCATTAAGGAGATTTGGAAGATCTATAGGTGCCTACTTAGGTTTTGAGAATTGGGTGTAATGTATAAGTGTAACTTTGGGTGGGTAATAGAAACAGTAGAGTTTTGTATCATGGGTAAGGGTGTGTTTGGCTATAAAGTTGGGTTGAATGGTTTAATTACTTGGATATTAAAGCAATACATTAATCTAATATGGTAGGGCTTTTGTGGGTGTATGTAACATGTAAAAAATATTAATTTATTTGAGGTTTTATTTATTAGGTTTGTGTGATTGAAGTGGTGAAATTGGGTGTTTGGAGTTGGTGTTGGAGTGTTATTTCTAAGCGTTTGAGGTAAGTAACCCTCTATCACTGTTGGTTCATTTTTAATCCTATCGAATCGTTTAAAATCATAAATATTTATTTAAAGCCTTCATGTTCTCTTAAAATAAAATATGGGTCAAGTATAAAACAACATCGAATATTATTATGAAAATTATTTGAATATTTGGTGAAACTATTCTGAAAATTGTACTAAACGTTTATTCTGAAAATATCGAATGTTTTATTTAAAATTTGTGTATTGTTTGAATTTTGAACATCACTCTAGTCTGACTATGATTTGGACCCTAGCCAATGGGGGTTATTTATTGGCATAGAAACTAGTTTCTTTTGGGGCTTTACCATTGGCCTATGTGTGGTTCTGGGCCTTGTCACGGGCTATGTGACCGTAGTCAATAAGACTTGGGTTTTGTGAATCAAATCATTGAACCATCTGAATATCGAACCATCGATTTGAACAATGAATTACTTTGAATTATCTTGTTGGCTTTTCATTTAAAATGTATTGTACATTGTTTATTTTTAGCTATGAAACCATCTTACAAAATAATTGTTCATTTATTGAACTGTAGAAAAATTTATATTTATTGATTATCGATTTATTTTTTATTTTTTTTATACTTGATCCAGCTGGCAGTGATGGTTGGTTATTTACTAGGCTGTCTAGCTTACCCTTATTTTATTTTTTTCTGATTCTAAGGAGTAGAGCTGCGCGGGATTTTTTTACATATGGGAGTGCCGAGAGTAGGACTATGATTTAAGTACTTGGATTATTTGTTTTGTTAATAGATTTTATTAGTGGACTTGGTGGATAATTTCATATGATAAGAATAATCAATTTTTTTATGGATTTTAGTATTATGATAATTAAGGATTTGATTGGAGTATTTTACATTGTTAGTTATTGTAAAACCCAAGTTTTAAATATTATTATTTTATTGGATAGATTAGTAATTAAATTAACTTATATGAGTCATTTATTAATATCAAAGAATTAGTTATGAGATGGCATTATATTTCCTATTGGTGAGATTGGGTAGATATAGGATTGGGAACGCTTATAATTTGATATAATGTTATTTTTATTTACTTGTTATAGGGACTTGAGAATAGAACAAGATGAGATTTTATTATTGATGCATTTAGGTTGCAATGGAACATGAGGAGACATTGGCAAATATGGCTAGGAATACACGCCAGGGTCAAACGAATCGACGGACTGGTAATAACAATCGGCGAGGGAATATGACTAATAATGGTAGTGGTTCTCAAGCAGTCGGAGGAAATCAGGGGCAAGAGTTGGGACACCAAGAACAAGCTGCAATCCCCAATCCAATTGAAATGGTTCAAGTGCTTCAAACGTTGGCCGGGGTGGTGCAACAACAAACCACCATAGGGAATAACTTGACTAGACTTATGGAGCAACAACAGCGGATGCAGCCAGGTGTTGGGCCACAACCAAGGCCACGTTGTAACATTACCGAGTTTAAGAAGATAGCCTTGGCATTTGACGGAGCCACAGACCCTTTGGAGGCTGAAAAATGGTTGACAGAAATGGAGAAGTTGTTTCCCGTTTTTGAGTGTACGGATGATCAGAAGGTGACCTATGCTACGTTTATGCTACAAGGGATAGCTAATGATTGGTGGCAGATGGAGAAGCGCATACACGAGCATGATGCCAACCCCTATACATGGGAAAGGTTTAAGAAGGAATTCAATGAGAAATACTTCCCTAGCAGTGTTCGTCTACAAAAACAGAGGGAATTTTTGAAGTTAGAGTAAGGGAATAAGACGGTTGCAGAATATGAAGCTGAGTTTACGAAGTTATCTAAATTTGCATCAGCATTTGAAGCAGATGAGGATAGTAGAGCACGAAAGTTTGAAGGTGGACTAAGAACGAACATTATGCAACAAGTGGTTCCTTTCGAGTTACCTACTTTTGGAGCAGTGTTGAATAAGGCTTTGCTAGTTGAGAGTGGCCTTACCAGAGCCCAAGAAGAGAAAGAAGAGAATTATAAGAAGAGGCCTAGTTCTTCCAACTTCCAAACTAACAATTCGAAGGGTAATGCTAAGAGACAAAACACTTCTTCGGTTGGGAGTTGGGGAAGTCGAACTATGGGTAGTAGTGTTGATAAGAAGAATGATCGGGTACAATGCACTAGGTGTAATGGATTCCATCGGGATAGTGAGTGTCGTTGGAATACTGGGGCTTGTTTCTCTTGCGGGCAACAGGGGCACAGGATATCTGATTGCCTTAATTGAAAGGGGCATGAGATTGAACAGAAAGCATGGACAAATAAAGAAGCATCAACAGACAAAGGGTCTTCAGGAAGTCAAAAGAAAAATGGAGGTCATAAGCCAAAGACTCAGGGTCGAGTGTACGCACTCACGCAACAAGATGTTTAGACTTCCAACACGGTGGTGTCAGGTACTGTTTTAGTGTCTTCTGTTTATGCACATGTGTTATTTGATTCTAGCGCTACAAATTCATTTGTGTCTATGGGATTTGTTAAGAAACATGGATGGAGATGTGTCTCTAGAGAGATCGACTTATGTGTTGAAACCCCGATATTTGCAAATCTCGTGTGGTTAGTATAGATGACAGGAAATTGCTTGTAGACTTAACTGTTTTAGATATGCGGGACTTTGACATAATTCTTGGAATGGATTGGTTGGCAACCAATTATGCTTCTGTGGATTGTCGAGGCAAAAATGTAGTATTTCAGATTCCTAATCAACCAGAATTTTGCTTTGTGGGTAGTGGAGTTAACACTCCTCTTCTGGTAATCTCACATTTGCAAGCTAGACGGTTGTTAAAGAATGGTTGCGAGGGCTATTTAGCGTCTGTGAGAGATACCTGTGAGACTGAATTGAAGTTGGAGGATATTCTAGTTGTGAAAGAATTTCCCGATGTTTTTCCTGAAGACTTACCAGGGTTACCACCTGATAAAGAGATTGAGTTTTCTATCGAATTGATACCCGGCATGGGTCCTATCTCCAAGGCTTCGTATCGGATGGCCCCAGTAGACTTGAAAGAGTTGAAGGAACAATTACAAGAGTTACTAGATAAGGGCTTTATTAGGCCTAGTGTTTCTCATTGGTGTGCCCGTTTTATTTGTGAAAAAGAAGAATGGTAGTTTTCGCTTTTGCATTGATTATCGAGAGTTAAACAAGGTAACAATTCAAAATAAATATCCTTTGCCAAGAATAGATGACCTATTTGATCAGTTGCAAGGAGCACAAGTCTTTTCTAAGGTTGACCTTCGTTTTGGCTATCACCAGTTGAAGGTTAAGGCAGAAGATATACCTAAGACAGCGTTCCGAACTAGGTATGTGCATTATGAATTTTTAGTGATGCCATTTGGGTTGACCAATGTGTGTAGACACCCCATTTTTGACCGTCCTCAAGACTTGGACGTCACCGTTTGAACACTCGGTGATTATCCATGTTTGTGTTCGTTTGGAGTTCCCGGAGGCCTCGGCTCGCGTGCCTTGCCTCAAGATCTCCGAACTCGACCGTTTAGTGTCTGGTTTCACACCAAACACTTGTGTTTTGCCTTGGAAGGGCAGGGAATGCCTTGTGAGGCATCCCCACTCACCACCGGCAGTGGCTAGAGGCCACCGGCTGATTTTTGCTGCCATCGGCACTATTTATTGCCGGTCGGCACATTTTGTTGCAGGTCGGCACTATTTTTTGCCAAAATGGCATTTTTGGCCGGCCGATTACTGTGCATCTGCTTTTGCAGATATTTTAAGACAACTGTCTTGCTTTTTGCTCCCCTCCATACACGTGTATGGAGGGATCTCCCTCTTATGAAGCTTGTCTTGTAAGCTTTACAAGACAAGAAGTTCCATTAAGAGAGGGGCTCTCTCTTGTTGAAAAGGGTTGGAGACTTTAGACATTTTAGAGACAAAAAACACTAAGAGAAGCTCTGGTTTTTAGGGTTAGGATCCATACATATCCTATCTCTTTTTTTCTCTCTTTGTGTTCTAGGTGTTTTGTGTCTTACTATTGCACACAAACACCTAGTGTTTCACCTTTCTTTGGCTCCTGAGGTTCTAAGGGACTGATTTTGGTGTTTTGGTGTTGGATTCAAGCCAAGGAGGGCCATTGGAGCATCATTTGTGAAGAGGTCTTCAATGGTAAGAATCTTACCCCTTTTTACCCCATTTTTGCATCTTGTTTTTGCTTGTCTTAAAATCGTTTTTGAACTTGGTGTATAATACAAAAAAGTTCTGTTTTTAGACCCTTTTGATTGTTTATTAAGAGTGTTTTGTGGTTTGGAGGTGTTTGACCCCTTCTAGGCCTTGAAAGGCCCCATTTTGTGCTATTTTGTATACGTTTCGAGACTTTGGTGTTTGGGCCTCTTCACCACTGAACTCTTGAGGGATTTCAGTGGTAAAGATGGTGCCTTGAAGTCTCCAAAAGGGGAGGGCCACCCCCCCTTGTTGTCCTTAAAATGGACCATTTTTGGTCTCTTAAGGGAGCACCATGTTAGAGTGTGTATTGATCATGTCTTGGCTGTTTTCCATGCTTAGTATGTCATAATATACCTCTGTTTCTTGTTGGTTTTGGTACACCATGCATGCTTAGCATACTTACCATGTAATGCCTTGTTATTGCCTTAATATGCCTTAGGTTGTTAGCCTTTGTTCAAGCATGTTTTAGGCTTAGTCTTGTGAAGCTTGTGTGCTTATTTTGCCATGATAGAGGTCTGTCCATGGTTGTTTGGGTCGGATTTGGCATGCATTGCATAGCCCCTTTGCATTCTGGCTTGTTGGCCTCAAATGTGTGAGTTTGTAGCATGCACTACTTGCTTCATTCTAATGATTTGGCATCATGTATAGCATAATTTCAGACCTTATAGCATGCTTGTATGTTCGCTTTGGACGCATCTTTAACGCTTTGGAAGCTTGTGTAGTATGCTCCATGTCTTGGCACTTGTGCATGCCTTTGAATTTGAGACATTTAGATGCCATCTAAGTGATCTTTTGGGCTTTATTTTATGTGCTAAAATTCTGTTTTTAGTCATTTAGTTCATGCCATGTTTGGTCTTGCTAAGTGTAGTTCAATACTCCATTGGTTTACTTTGAGTACTTGGACCATTTGCATGCTAATGTTTAGCTTATCTTGTTGCTTGGTTTGACATCATCCTAACATGATTTATAATGCTTTCCTTGCATGCTATTTGTCCATGATTGCCTCATTCAAATGTGCTTAGAAATAGCCCTTTGATGCTTAAGCATTTGGGCCTTAACATGTGCATGCGTGTATGTGTATTTTGGTCCCTTATTTTGGTCACTTCGGCCGCTGTTTTGGGCCTATTTAGAGTTGCCTAAATCGTGCATAAGTCCATCTTTTCATCCATTTGCATTGCCTCATGTTTGCTTGTAAGCTTGCATAAGTGTCTTGCCATGCCATGTTACATCCTTAGCTTGTATGCCTAGGTTGCATTGCATCTTGCATGCATGCCTTATTCCTTGACTTGGTGATAGGAATTGGGCCTTGATTTGTATGTTTGGCTTGCATTTCATTTGACATGAAAGTTGCATACTTGATTCTTTGGGCCATCATGCATGGAAATACGTGATTGGTGGTCCGAGAATCGAGACACATGCCCCTTTGAGTCACAAACATGATAAGGGACATGATCGGTGCATATATGCCTTTAATTGTGCTGCCATGCTTTGCCTTGCCCTCTGTTGCTGTCAATTGCAGATTCTGCAGGAACACTTTGCCGACCGACAGTTCCCAGTGCCGACCGGCAATACTTTCTCTGCCGATAGCTTCTCCAATGGCCGGTGGCCACATCCCACTGCCGGTGGCAATTCCATTCAGGCCGTGGCTACTCCTCAGTGTCCAAGGAAGCAGTCCTGAGGTTTTGACAACCTCCAGAGGAGTGAAGGAAGGAAAACAGAGGCAGCCTATGCATGGCGGCGCATTTCGCGACAAGATCCGGACATGCGCGCATTTGGCCCTCCCTCCGAGGCGGTTTACTGCTTTTCCTAGATTATTAATTTGCTTAGTTGATTAGCAATTTGTAATATTTAATTAGCTTGCGTAGTTAATTAATTTGTAATATTTATTCGCCCTCCGAGTGAGGGCAATTGTGTAATAAGTGTGCGTGAGTGTGTGTATGTCTTCCAACCCTACGTCTTTCTTCCCTTTTATTTATCAGCTTATGATGGTTAGTATTAGGACATGTTTAATTTAGCATACCTTATGTTAGCATGCGTGCATTATCCATTTGTTTTACATGCACCGGGCTCGGCGCATTATGCTAACTACATCTGTATTTCAAATTCCAAACTGAATACATGTTGGTTGTGCATTTTCACATGCCATGTTTAGGTTAGCCGAGCCTGTCTAGATTGCATTTTTGCATGCGATGCATTAGCCATTCTTAACATGAACTAGGACATGCATGTTTGCTAACTAGTTTATTGTTTTGGCACGGAGTACGATGTAAGTATTTATGCTTTAGCATCTCGCATGCGTGTGAATGTTAACCTGATAGCATGCTTACCATGTGGCTAGATGCTTATGTGTTATAAATTGTTTGAATGCCTGTGGGTGAAGGTTGGATTGTTTGAGTTTGGAAAACTCGTTGAAATCCGTGTTTTAGCCTACTTGCGAGTAGCAAATTCCAAAACGCTTTTCAAAACAAACGGATATGCAATGCTTATTTCGAAATTAGGCAACCTAGTCTATACTTGTTTGCTGCGCGCATAACATAGTAATTCTAGGCTAATAACCGGATTAAGAACACATAACGTTTTCAAAAACGGATATCACGGTTAGTAGAGGCCGATCTTCGGATCGGGCGAGAGGGGTGCTCATAGCTGACCTTCCCGATCGTACCCAAGCTCCCGAGCCGAGACAACTCCGGTGATGACGGACATGTGGCCTTCGCACCGAGTCAGGGTTTCCTAAATTCTCCCATTTTAAAATATTTAGGTGGCGACTTTGTATTTGGCAAAGCAGTCCATGTTTGGCACTACTTTTTCAAAAATCTGTTTTCTCAAAACGAATTTGCCAGATTTGGATCTTTGGTTCAGATTAAGAACCGTGGACACAAATTGAGTCGAACTGTAGTTAGCGAAGGCCCCACGCTGGGCGCGTGTTACAATGTGCTTGTCACTTTTATGATTTAATGAAACAGAGTATTTAAACCCTTTCTTAAAAGAATCAGACTTTGGTGTAGTTTTTATGATGACATTCTAGTGTTACTCGAAGAGTAAAGAGCAATGCGAAGAACATCTGAGAATAGTGTTGGCAGATATATAATGGGAGAAGAAATACTTGCTAATTAAAAAAGTGTGAAATTTAGCTGGAGAGTGTATCCGTTTTGCGAGAATGCTGATATTGAAAGAGCGGGGTTATCTGTTGACCCCAAGATAAGTAAGAGGCTGTGGTAAGTGGAATAGGCCTACTAGTGTCCAAATTTCGTAGCTCTTGCGTTTAGTAGGATATTATAGAAGGTTTGTTGAGCGGATTTTCTCCGAATTTTCTTATGCCTTTGACTTGTTAACACACAAAGGGTAAAATATGAGTGGTCTGATGGCTGTCGAGAAGAGTTTCCAGATCTCAAGAGTCGATTGGTGTTTGCCTCCCAGTACTTATAGTTCCGTCCGAGAATGAGGTTTTTACCATCTAATAGTGATGCGATGCGAAGAGGGTTGGGTTGCGTCCTGATGCAGAATGATAAGGTAGTGCATATGGTCCACGCAGTTGAAGCCATATAAGCAGATTATCCCACGCCATGAATTTGGGAGTTGGCTGGCAGTGGTGTTCATTTGAAAAATCTGAGGCATACTTGTTATGGGGTAAAATGTGAGATATTCATTGATGTATAAAAGTCTGAAGTATATTTTCACTCAAAAGGAATTGGAATATGAGGCCATAATGCGCATGCGTTCAGAAGCTATTAAGAGGACTAGATTTGATATCAATTATCATTGGGAAAAGCCAAGGCAGTTGCGGATGTTCTTGAGTAGAAAGACCGGAGTAACTTGGCTACCTTGATCACTGACCAAAAAAATATCTTGGAGGAACTATGAGAAGGTATAAATATTGAGATTAGATGGCACACAACATAGGAGTGCAGTTGAGAACCTTAGGTTCAGACCCACTTTGATTGATAGAATTAAAGATGCTGGTAGGAGAGAGATCCTCAGTTCCAAAACTTAAGGCTGAGATGGAAATAGGGTTCAAGATGGAATTTGTATGCCATACAGATGGAACCTTGAGATTGAGAGAGGTTGTGTGTGCCTAATGATTTAGAGCTCAAGTAGAGAATCCTGAGTGGAAGCTCACAGTATTAGGGTATACGGTACATTCAGGAGAGCCTAAAATATATAAGACAATTGAAGAGGAAACTTTTTGTGGAATAATATGAAGAGGAAATTGCTGCAGTATGTTACTCATGTTTGGTATGTCAACAAGCTGAAAGTTGAACTCAAGAGAACCTGCAGGTAAGTTACAACCTCTTCCTATTTCCCGAGTGGAAGTGGGAACATATTACATGGATTTGTGACAGGGTGCCTAGACCCAATTGGTAACAATGCTATTTTGGGTTATCGATTGATGCGAGTTGCAAAATCTGCCCAACTTTCTTAGCTTTTAAGGTGGGGTTCTCCTTAGAGAGGTTTTGGTCAAAAATTGTATATCAAGGAATTGTGAGGTTACATGTATTCGCAATGACCATAATGCCTGACAGAGATAGCAAAGATTTGTATCTATGTTTTGGAAAAGTTTGCATACAGCTTTGGGTTAACCTAAAGTTGAATTTAGCACTGGTCTTTATCCTCAGACTGATGCGACAGTCAGAGAGAGCATTCAAACCCTAGAAGACATGTTTGAGGGCTTGCGTTATTGATCTGAGTTCTTGGATGTAGCATTTGCCTTAGTGGAAATCTCTTAATAATATTATTATCAGCGAGCATCAGATGGCACCATATTGAGGCTTTATAATGGCGAAAGGTAGATCACCTATTGTAGGAATGGCATGTAGGCCGAAAGGAAGTTGTTAGGGCCTAAGATTGTGGCAACAAACATTGGACAAGATCAAATACTTATTACGGAGTGACTTCGCACTGCACAAAAGTAGACATAAAGTTATGCAGATAATAGGAGACGCGATTTGGATGTTTGGGTTGTAGACCATGTGGTTTCGTTAAGGTGTCTCCTATGAAGGAGTAATGAGGTTTGGGTTCATGGTAAATTGAGTCCTAGCATTTGTTCGGCCCATTTGAGGTTTAGATCGACATTGAGAGATAGGCTTACAGAACTGGCCCTACCAACCTTCACTAGCTGGAGATTCATAATGTTTTCATGTCTCAATGTTAAGGAAGTATATACCGCCGATCCTCGTTATTGTGATTGATCAATGCAACCGTTGCAGTTTAAGGAAAATTTTGACCTATGAAGGAACACCTATATCGAATTGTTGATGAGAAAGGAACAAGTTTTGAGGCGTCGATCATTCCTACATTAAGGTTCAAATGAGCAATTTCACTCGGAAGAAGAGAAGCTACTTGGGAACCTCGATGAATGAAAAAGACAAAAGTATCCATTTAACTTTTGAGACTCCAGGTATGCCAAATTTTGAGGACGAAATTTCTTTTAAGGGGGAGAGAATCCAAGTTTTGTATATAATTATTTTTGGATTAGATAATAATTGAAAGTTAATTTATATGGGGGTTGTCGATTTAGTAATATTAAGGAATTAGTCATGAGATGGTATTATGATTTTCTATAAACATAGATGGGTAATTTTGTTAATTTTGAGGAAAACTAGGTTAATAACCCACACATTTTTGCTTCAAGTCTAGGAGAAGAACAAAAAACGAGGCTCAGGAGGTTTATTTGAAGGTTGCCACAGGGTTTGAAAAAGAACACAAAAAAAAAAAAAAAATTTAAAATAAATAATAAAAAAAGGAAATTTCATAGAGTGGTGATTTTGCATCTAATCATCTCTGGAGGATAAGATTTTTAATGGTACTCTTATTCTATTAATTTAGTTTTCAATATAACAATGCCATGATTGATGGCGTAAAATATGAAAAAGATAAACATATTTGTCTATCTGATATTGGGTGTCGGTTTGCCAAATATGAATACGGTGGGTTGTTTTGGCACTAAAAAGGGGATTTCTTTAGCACAGAGTTATCCTGTATGCTTGATGGGTGTGTGTATTTGGGGCTGTATGTTGATAGGTTTTAATTCTAATGGTGGTGCATTTGTTTAGGATACAAGCTTTGACTGCTAGTAATTATGGTCGTTTACGTATGTAAAAAAATAACAATAGAAATAAAATAAGTCTTGAAGATTGCGAAGTCCGGTATTGTTGGGGTTTTGCGAATTTAACTTATAGGACTATAGAATAAGATTATTATCATTATAAAGAAAAGAATGATGGATGCATCATGGTGATCAATAATAATTGTTTATGTGGTGTAAATATTTTATTAGGTTTGTGAGATTGAGGTGATCTTGGTAATTTGAGATTAGCTTGGAAATATTATTTTGGCTGTTTGAAGTAAGTAATCCTCTATCACTGTTGGTATTTTTTTGTATTCTATAAATCGTTTAAAATTATAATATTTATTTATACATTTATGTCTCTTAAAATAAAATATGGGTCAAGTAATAAAATCTATCGAATATTATGAAAATTATTGGAATTTTTGTGAAACTATTCGAAAAAATTGTACAAATGTTTTTCTGAAAATATCGAATATTTTATTTAAAAGTTGTGTATTGTTTGAATTCTGAGCATCACTCTAGTCTGACTATGATTTGGACCCTAGCCAATGGGTTATTTATTGGCAGAAACTAGTTTTTTTTGGGGCTTTACACCGGCTTAGTGTGGTTCTGGCCTTGCTACGGGCTAAGTGACGTAGTCACCAAGACTTGGTTTTGTGAATTGCTCATTGAACCATTTGAATATGAACCATCAATTTTGAACAAAATTTCATTGAATTACCTCATTGTCTTTTCAATTAAGTATTGCTACACGTTTATTTTCAGCTAGAAACATCTTACAAAATAATTGTTCATTTATTGAATGGTAGACAAAAATAATATTTTTATTGACTATTTTTTTTTTTGGTAATGACTTGATCCAGCTAGCAGCGATGGCTGGGTTTATTACTGGGCTGTCTAGCTTACCCTTATTTTATTTTTCAGATTCTGAGGAGTAGAGCTGCGCGGGGTTTTTACTTGTGGGAGTGCCGAGAGTAGGACTATGATTTAAGTACTTGGATTATTTGTTTTGTTAATAGATTTTATTAGTGGACTTGGTGGATAATTTCATATGATAAGAATAATCAATTTTTTATGGATTTTAGTATTATGATAATTAAGGATTTAACTGGAGTATTTTAGATTGTTTGTTATGTGTTGGACTCTTAGCCTTGCATGCTCACTTAAATGAGTGTGCGGCGTTGTCACGGAGCTTGGGACGTGACAAAAGCTATCAAGGAAATCAAACATTTGACAAGCGTGTGCATTCATCATTGGGTAATCAATCGGTGACGCCCAGGTCTTTAAGGGTAGTCAAAAATGGAGTGCCTACACTATAGAAGAAAATTGTATAATTAGGGATGAATATGGTGCACCTTTTCAAGATGTGTGTATAGTAAAATTTCTCCAAAAAAATGGCCAAATTGTCAAGTGCATCAATCCAAACTAACCCAAACCAACTCATATGGTTTGAGAAAGTAAGCAAGTTAGGTTGAGGTGGGTTAGATAATAAAAATTCACGAGTTGGTTGGATTGGGAATTAAAATTTATTAACCTGCCTACAAACTGACCCATTTGCCTATATCTATAAGTAAAATTTTACACATACCCTAACCCTAATACCTATGAACCATGGGTGCAGGTACAGATACTAGTACGAGTACATTATGTATATGTTGATACAGCAAGATCTAAGAAAAATAGAATATGAGTTTAGTTGGGGTACGTCAATAAATTTTTTATTTTTTATAATTTATATTTTGATATTCAACCTACAAATTAAAATTCAATAACTAAAAGGAGAAATTACAAAATCAAAAGAGAAATTATAGTTCAACAATCCCAATGCCAAAGCAAAGTCCATAAATTATTTTAAGATGAGAAATTACAAAACAAAATTTCATTCCAAAAGCAAGCTAAGCAAAATTTTGAAATTTGAAACTTCAATTTTCACTTACACCAACTTCATCATTCCCATCTTAAAGAAAAAAAATTCATCATTGAATAATACATCTTTCCTCTTTGGCACATCAAATAAAGTATTTGCAATTTCAAGTAAATTAGAATGTCTCATTGTACCCCCAATGTACCCATATTGTACTGTTAGTAAAAATCTAGTTTAAACCTAATTGACAGTGATTAATTGACAGACTTAAATTAATTTTCACACAAACACAAAAAGATCAGATTTGTGATTGAGTTTTATACCTTAAACAAATTAAGGACTTCCTTGGAGGTAATTAAATAAAGAAGAAACAGAACATAACAATATGTATTATTCAAATAAGTTGTCACTTGCTACAAGTTGCATAAACTTAAACAAGAACAAAAAACTAAAAAATACAACAATCGATTTAAGAAAAGAAATGGGGGTTGGGAAAAACTATCACTGATCTACTCCTAGAATTTCTAATTTAACTACTCCTAAATAGAAATTAATATCACAATTTGTGAGTAATTTGATTGATGATCTACTCCTAGAATTGCTAATTTAACTACTCTTAACTAGAAACTAATATCACGATTTGTGAGTGGTTTGATTGATGATCTTTCTCATTCCTCAAGTTCTCCTTTTATACTTGCTTGATCATCCTTCAATGTAGCCGTCCTCCATGGTCTTTCTTGATCTTCTACTTCTTTGCATCTTTATCCCTTTATTTTAGGAACCGTTTGACAGATTTCCTACTGACTTGGTTTTCCATCCCTTGATTCTTGGCAACAACCAACTTCCTCTCAGTTTGACTTCCTTTTGTGGCTTCTGTCTTTCTCCAAGAAGCCATGTCACCATGCCACTTCATTATGCCACGTCAATAACCTGTCGATGGAAAAAAATCAAAATTTTTGTGCCAACACGTACCCACAAAATATCTACAGAGTACCTAATTGTCAAAAAATGTATAAAATGTACTTGGTACGTATTTCGAGTACACAGTATGCATGCAGCTATCGATACACGTACTAGTACCAGGTACGAGTACGATAACATTTTTGAAATACCCCTGCTTCATAGCCTAATACCATTAATCGGATGACAATCACACTTCATTTTCATTGCATATTTTTTTTCTTGATTGTTCATGTTGTGTATTAGTTTCTAAAATTTGATTTTGAATAACATCATACATTCAATTAATTTGTGAATTTGTGTGAAGATTTGAGATAAATGATAATTTTTTTGTTTGAAATTATAAAAAATTAATAAATAATGTTGAATGTTAATTATTTTTTTCCATTATATATTCCTAACCTGCCTAACCCCATCGGTTTAAAACCGTCCAAATATTCAACCGACTAGCCTATTTTGAGAATGGATAGATTGGCATAAAGTTGAAAATTTCTCAATCAAACATAGTTTTGTTAATGATTTTTCCTCAAAATTAATCCAAACCAACCTGCGTGTTTGGAATGCTATTAGACTTCTAAGTACTACGTAACTCATTTTTATTTTGATAATTCTAAAACACTAATGCTTCAAGTCTCGAGAACTTCAGACGTGAATGGCACGAATTTGTGGTCACCATACAACCACCCGAACGACCAGGTGAAGCACTTGTCTATCGCGGTTGTCACCCTCTTTGTTGGACGACTGGCCAGACGACAGATTAAACAAATTCGAAGCAAATTCGCGCCTCAATATTTGAGGCCTGTAGCACGACTCATTCTAAAATTGTTCTTCAGTTGATTAAGCTCACATTTGATCAGTGAACATTTAGGGTAGATGCATTTTTTATTATTATTTATGCCTCTCAAGTGCTTTTGTGTTTCACATTTTACATTAAATAGAATACAACTATATCTGAAATATAAAATCATTTATGAATAAGACACCAATAAACTCAAAAAGATTGCAGAATTTTTAAATTGATTCAAGAAATAGAACAAAATTCAAACTGAGAAATACAAGGATTGTTAAATCAACAGTGAACAGCGAACAAACAGGCCAAACAACATTAAAACAGAAATAACAATTAATCAAAGAGTTAAGGATGGTAATGCAATCATGGGTGATAAGTAGGAGTGCAGTTAGCTGGACGGAACGCCAAGGGACCTGCAACGAAAACTAGGGCCTTGTAATTCTTTCCAAACAATCTCTTGTTCTCATAGCGAAGTGGAGAGCCATTCAGTCCGTAGTTCACATTAGAAAGTACGTTGCAGCTTTCTAGAGGTGATGAAACGAGCTTAACGTGGCACGAAGTAAGGGGATGGTCTAATAAGTAGTGGCTCATTGTGAAGCCCTCAAGTTGTGCGTAGAAGTAGCCATGTGCATCTGTTTCGAATGCCTTGTAATAGCTTACTCGTTCTCTGTGGTCTTTGCAGATAACGCTAACTTTAGCTGCAGGGATAGGGTCAGCCCCGGACAAAGACCATGTTCCATAGTGTTGGCAGCTCTGGCAGTAGACCATGCCTTCAACCACGACATCTACTTTCTTCTCCACTGTTTTGGCCGGCACATAATCGTAGGCTGCTGTGGAGGGGAAGGCCAATGGGAGGAGAATCAATGAGACGAGGATCGTGATCTGGCCACTTGCCATCTTGTCGAATGGTTAACTTAGAGGTTTAGAGACTTTTGAGTTAATGGCTTTGTGTGATGAAGAGATACTTGGATTGGGGTGGTATATATAGTGTTTCGGTTATGAGAATTCTTGGTGTTTTTTTTTTGGGATTTTGGCATTGACGTGGGAGCAACTAAGTTGTATTTCAAATACTCTGTGTTATTCAAAATTGTTTTGTACGTGAAGGCCACCTTCAATCTTCTAATGTGTATTATCATATTCTGGTTTGATTATTAATTCATGAGATAGTGGTTGGCTGGCTTGGGACTTCTTGTCTCTGCATATAATACCCTTATAATCTCTCTCTCTAACATTTTTTTATCGTCATTTATGTTAACATTCCACAGCTGATGGAGACGATGTTCAGAATGGAATTGTAAGATTGTGCAACACACTTCTACTTTGGAGGCCGCTTTTGGGATTGGAGATCAAAGAGACAAACAAGGGAGGCCAACTATTGAGTTAGATCACAACAAACAATACTTGCAGGTGGCTGTTGGGTTTGGGGTCGGTGGGTCCTTATACTATCTCTGAGATTCCTCTTAACGTAGAAGGTAATGTCTAATGCAATGGTGGATTCAGTTGATAAAAGCCCCTTTCAACTTCATAACATGAAAGGATTGACCCGGCGGTTGAAGCACTTCCTTAACCGACATAATATCCAACATCAAGTCTCACCAGTTGTGTGACCTGCAGTTTCCCCTCCCCTATTCCCCTTTCCTTCAACTGTTGCCCAAAAAAAAAAAAAAAAAAAAAAAAAGGAACTCCAGAAAATTCGACACATTTTCATTGCAGCTGACAAAAATGTGGTTTTAGGGCAAACTGTTTAAGAACATGACTACCAACTGGAAAACATGAACATGAAGACAGCAAGGAAATGATAAGCATGATAAAAAAAAAAATTCAAAAACTTGAACATGTATATACTTTACTATTCTTCGGGCATTTAACAGCCAAACTGTTGAAAGCAAAAACCAAATCAGAAAAGGTTGCACCATTTTCCTTTTTATCTATATTTATGTACATGTAAAACCACCATGTCCTACACAAGATACAAATTGTAGTAACCCCCTATGGACAATTCTTTGTGTCCAAAATTGCAGGCTCAACTTCATCTATATTACCTTGCTTCTGTAGAAATAATCTCAAGCTCTGCCCACCAAAGAGGGGAGAGTTTAGGGACCGCTGCATCAGGTCCTATCATTGTTATCTCTCTCAATCTCGCAGTGACTTCTCTCATTTGAGGTCTTTGTTTTGGGTTAGGGGCGACACAAGATTTAATCACTTCACCGATTTGTTCAAGCTGCTCCACTTGGAAAGATTTTAGAGTTGGATCCAGCATTTCTATAAGGGGCTGCTCTCCTCTCAAGTAGTCCGATGCCCTGTCCGATGAGTAAGGGAGCCTACCTGTTACCATTTCGAATAATATGACACCAAAGCTGTAGACATTACATTCTGGATAAGATACCATCTCAGCTTCGGCTGATTCGACCCAGAAACCAAAATCTGAGATCTTTGCTGCATAGTCTTCGGTGAGATTGATGGACGTGGAATTCAGGTTTTTGTGGGCTATGGGCGGTGTCAGTTGGTGCATGTGCTCAAGGCAGTATGCCATGCCCATTGTAATCCTCATCCGTGTTCCCCAGTCCAAGTGTTCTGCTTCTTTTACTGCAGGGAAAAAAAAAATCGCGAGTTAGAAACTATTAATATGTCCACTGTTCTATTTTCAAATTATCTCCCTCTAGTTATTAATTTTTTTTTTCCTTTTTCGAAAGTATTTCCCCTATTGTCATTGTCAATGGTCATGAATAGAGCAGAGAACAGAATATTCTTATGTGCAGGTTCCTGGTAAGTTCTTGTCTCTTGTTTGTTTGCATGACCTCGTCAGCACAGAATGAGAAAGTTCTCATTTCCTAGTTGACAACAAATAAGAAAAATCTACTGTGAGATAACTATATGGGGCAACGTCTAATGTAATCCATTTGTTTATTTGTATTACTATTATAAAAGAGATCACAGCCACCTGGGTTGCCAAACCAGAACAAGTCATTTTAGTGGTGATATGAATTAGTCAAACCTCAACTTCAATATAGTATAGCCTCTTCAGTACCAAAATAGTTGACATAGACATTTAAAGAATCAATCTCCAAGAAAAAAAAAAAAAAAAAAAAAAAAAAAAAAAAAAAAAAAAAAAAAAAAAAAAAAAAAAAAAAAAAAAAAAAAAAAAAAAAAGAAGAAGAAGAAGAAGAAGAAGAAGAAACAAATAACAAATAACAAAACACAAAACACAAAAAACAAAAAACAAATAAATGAATAAATAATTTAATGTATTAAGACTTTGATGGGATATTCAAGGTTAATAAAAATTTCATTACCCAAAAAAAAAGGTTAATAAAAATCAACATTTTAATACAAGGTCTTCTTAGAAGCATTAAATAGTTATCGGTAAGTCATGAAACCTGGTTTGTACACCACGTGTACAGCACCAAAGAATGTACAACTCACTTTTGGGTATCCATTATTCATTTTCAAATTATTATTGGTCTACCTCTACAGCCAGGAAATCTTAAAATAACCAGCCGAGAAACAAAATTGTTCGTTTCTACATAAAAATGAAGACAAAAGTTAGATACTCACTGTGTAAATGCTCAAAGAGTGTCCCGTTTGGAGCATATTCAAAAACCAACATTCTAGTGAAAGGCTCCTTTTCCACGCAATACCCAAGAAGATTCACAAAATTCTTGTGGTTTACATTTGATAACGAGTCAATCTGAGAGATTTGAAGAATGACACATTCAGGGACTGTGGAACTAAATATAAACAGCATAACATTAGTGGGGCTCGTTTGTAATATACCTTGTTCCGGAACTGGGCTTCCAGATTTTTTGACCAATCCTTGGGAGATGTGGCTGCAACAGAAGTAACAGCTATTTCAACTCCATTAGACAATGTCCCTTTGTATACTGTTCCGATTGATGAAGAACTGATCACATTGCTGAAATCTTCACAAGCAGCCTCAAGCTCTGGTCGGTTGAGCTTTGGCACACCTGAGAAGGGAAATTAGAAGCATGCATCAATATAAACACAAGAATTAAAGCGATCCCAGATTTATAAGTCAATATATGTTTAAGCCTATGGTACCATGAAAATGAATCTTTTCCAGAAATCTAGCTTGTGGAGGCAAATATTTGTAGGAGGAAAACATCCCAAACTATAGATGCAATATGAGATTGTGACCATTGCACTACCATAGACAATGGGATGTGCTTATATTAAAAAAATGATTTACATAACATATTTGAATTCCCCATTATAACCCAGGATTAATCCTAACTCAACTGTTAAGAAGCAGGCTTTGTCCTTTTGGACATCCATATAAGATAAAAACACAAAATTGGTTTATTCTTGCGAGAAAGAAAAATTACCAGTTACAAATGCTTTCTGTAGCTGTCCACTTAATCCTGTGGCCCAGGGTCTGACAGCAGCCATCTTATTTCCTTGACATAAGAATATGCTAATGACCAAAACAAAAAGCAACACAGGAACCCCTATGGCTAAAGACAATATTAGAGCAAGTTGATTTTTTGAATTGGTAATTTCTGAAGGATGAAAAGGAGAGGGTGTAGGAGCAGAAGTCAAGTCTGGCTTTGACACAGTCGATGGTGCAGGAGATGGGGATGGGGACTGGGACCGGGACCGGGACTGGGACCGGGACCGGGGCCGGGACCGGGACCAGTACTGGGACTGGGACGGGGACTGGGACTGGGATCGTGGCGGTAGCGTAAGGTGGGGTGACAGCAACCTTCGGTGAGCTCCATCTCCAATTTGGGCAATGGTCCTGGAAAAAATAAAAGCAAATTGTCATGAAAATGACCATGAGATGAGCTATCCAAATTTCACGATAGACATTGCAAATGACTGGGATCAGGAGAAACATTTGTACAGGGCAAGAGAACATGAAAATATCACTTATTGGGTAAAGTTATGGAATGTAAAGCCATGATTAATGAGCCACAAGGATAGGAGTGCAACTCGGGTGGGCCCAACCCAAAATCTTTTAGGTCTTGGGCAATATATTTTTGAATTCGGCGCATGCTAGGGCAGGGCTGAAATTTAAAAGCGTAAATTAAATTTGGGCCTGGCTTAGACGAAGTCACGACAGAGAACCCCAAAACCCAAATTAAATATATAAATTATTAACTGCTAGATAATGTTAAAAAAATTTGGACCTTTGGATCATATTCATTATACATATCATATATAAAAGTAACACAACATAAAATCTACCATTTCCTTTCACACTCAGAAATGCCAAAGCCACAACTACAGTTCCTTGATTCTCATCTCTCATCTCTCTCTCTCCACTCTATATCTCTCTCTCATCATATATATTTGTTTTGATGTTATTAATGATTTTATTAAAAAAATAAATGTCAATAGGGTCTAAGTTCAACAAATTAATTAGCCTAGCTGCAAAAAAGTTATAGAAAACCCCCTCAAATTTGTGGGTAATTCAGGACATTTGAACCTAGCCTACGATCAATTTATCATGCTCACATCGGGTTTGGGAAGACAAGTTCGGGTTTGAGGTCGGATATGGACAACTCTCAACACAATTTGGGCTGAGCCTAAACAACTCATCAACCTGACAGAATGCGCTCAAGTTGCACCCTTACCCAAGGATATGCCAGGTTGAATTTGCTTTTGAGCCATACACACAGTTTGCCCTGTAGTTTTCTATAACATTTCCTGGGGCCCATGTTATTGAAACACTACATTATCCATAGAAAAAGAGTAATACTATACTAACTAACAATTCTTACAAACTTTTCTTACTTAGTGGGTGTTTGAGAAGTGGCTTTTTTTTAGGTTTTTTGGCTATCTTAGTAGACTATTTTAGTTTTTGTGTTTGGGAAGTTGGGTTAAATTTTTGAGTTGATTGTCGTATTAAAAAATGTGTTTGAAATGATGTTTAAGATTGAAATGACAAATTTGCCCCTAAACTTATTTTTTTCAAAATTGAGCTGTAGGGATAAAATTGTCATTTACCTGTCTGCAGCCTACACTGTTGGTGACAGTGTAGGCTGTCTACTGCTGACAGCCGTTGCTTTTCATTTTTTTATTTTTTTTTTGGGAATTAGGCGGGACAATTTGAGGCTTTTGGGCTTTTTTACAATTTGAGGCTAAAATAGCCTATGTCAAAGGTTCCCAAACACCCCCTTAGTGATGTAGCACATATCATATTATTGTAGGGGTGTTCGCGGTTCGGATTTGGACGGTTTGCGGATCGGTTTGGACCCGCCCGCATCTATGTGGTTTGGGGAAAAGACAACCCGCAACCGCCCGCAGTGCGGTTTGCGGTTTGTGCAGATAGGGTTCGCGGATGTACGGGCGGTTGCGGATTGAATGCGGATTGAACTTTTTTCTTCAAAAATTTATTTTTAAGCCTTATTTTTTTCCCATTTTGTAAATATTTATTTTGGGCCCTTTTCTTCCCATTTTCTAAAATGCTCCAACATTAATAATTAATAAATTAAAACTTACAAAATTAAAAATACAATAAAATCAATTCGTAATATAAACAAATCATTCAAATCATAAACTAACACAAGCATATATTTCAAAATCCTAAACTATAACTCCATATTCATTAAGGAATTTAAAATTCTAAATCACACTTCATCCGGGACAAGTTCAGTTATGTAACAATAATAATATGATCAGTATTTATTCAGTCTCAGTTGATATAATACTATTAGCAAATGTAATGTTAGAGTAAGTTCAAAAAATAAAGGGTGTTTTGTTTTGGACAAAAATATCTAGGTGGGATATAGAAATGAAATCAATAGTTAAGATAAAAAAAAAATAAAAATAAATAAGTAAAGTGCGGGCGGTTTCTTGCGGGTGCGGGTTAAACCCACAACCCGCAAAGATGCCATATTTCAAACCACATCCGCCCGCATTGTATTTGCGAAACCGCCCATTTGTATGCCAATTGGGCGGGTTGGGCGGTTTTTGCGGATCGATAAACCGTTGCCCACCCCTATATTATTGTAGTGGGTCTTATTTCAAATACCAAAATTTCTTTATTGCATGCCACATCAGCAAGAAAGAAAAATTTGTAAAAATTGTTATTTTGTATAGCATTTTTCATGGAAAATAAGTTTGCATTAACAAAACAGCCATACCATGATATGGATCTTTCACTGCAAGATGATTTATGGACTGAATTAGACAGCTGGTGTTCATCTACTTGAACTTCGGAAAACATTTTGAGCTCATGAATTTCAGGGGATACGCTTCCAAAAAGCTCATTGTTATCAAGTAGACTGCAATATAATAAAAAATATGTCAACATGAGCAGAAAGAAAGGATTCCCTCAATGAAAATTAGTTCACTTGTAAATTTCAGTTTACAGGATTGAGAGTGACAAATTATTGCCAAGATCAGATGGAAGTGGTCCGCTGAAGTTATTGTGTCCCAAGTCCAACATCTCCAACTCCTTCAGCTCTCCAATCACTTCAGGAACGATTCCATAGAAGGAGTTGTTGCGTAAGATGCTGCAAAGAAGTGCACAAGAAAAATACAAAGCCTATAAGACAGAAAACACATATAAGGAAACACGAACAAACATATATGACAAATCATTGGCAACTACATGACAAACTAATGTATCCTTACATAGACTTTAAGTGGACCAGGATTCCAAGATCAGGTGTTAGTGTTCCTGTAAGACATAGATCTTTCAAGTTCCTGCAAGTTGTATGAATTTTAGAAATGATTAGAAGCCATCATCACCCATTGAAACTGAAATTTCCATGCCTAAAGGGTAAGAAATTTGAAATCATAGCACTATTACCCAAACAACTTAATCATCGACATTAACATTAAACATTAAAATTAATAGATTCATATTTACTGATTTACATCCATATTTCTGGCATGAATAAGACATGCAAACCAATATCGATTAAATATTGGCATATTTCTTTGTCTCTCATGTTGTTTAATGTCCATCAGTCTTGAATTTATATTCTATAAATTATTGTCATATTCACATATTTATTATCTATTTTTTCTTCTTCTTTATGAGTAAATTTGTATCATTAAAAACACTTGATAATATCAATATTTTAAACCATGATAAGACTACAGAAAAATTCTGGTAACAGTGTGAACTCTGATTCAATCAGGGTATTCAATTCAGCAGCTAAGATGCTCAGTTGACTCCTTAACCTTGATAGGAAGGCGGCTTATTCAATAAATCGAGCATAAGGTTCACACTTTGGTACAACAATATATCTCACAACATCACCTTCAGATGGCATCTATAGATTTTCGAAATAGGTATAACAATTTCCACAAAACTATTGCAATCACAATTTCTCAAAGGAGCTAATATTCAGGATTTAAGGCACCTGCACTGCATGTATGCTTCTTGTTAGGTTTTATTCTTGGCAAATCCCGTTTGACAAAACTCCTTTCAGTTGTATTTATTTTCGCACTTTTATTTCAGTGAGGCTATAGTGTTTAGATGCGAATCCAACCCGAATTGTGCCTTTCAGAGAAGTTTGTGATGCTAATGCTTTCAAGATTGCCACTTCGCTGATTATGACGGGGATCGAGCTACCCGATCAGTTCGCGGGGTCGAGGGGCAGCGCCCCCAAAGCAAAATGCAAAAATGCATTCAAAGTTGCCTGTCCGCTCGAGCGGACATTACCCCGCTCGAGCGGAGAATCCCTGATTCCAGAAGTTTTGGTCGCCTGTAAAAGTACTGAGCTGTGTGATTTCGTGCTCGAGCGGGTTCTCTAGCGCTCGAGCGGACCTCTGTTATATCACGCGCATATTTTGCTGAAGCTGCTCGAGCGGGCTGTTGGGCGCTCGAGCGGAGATCGCGGGACAGATTCTATAAATTCGCGTGTTGGGTCAGATTTTAGGATTACTACTCTAGATCTTCTTTTTGGGTTCTAGGGTTTATATCTGGGGATACTTTGTGAGTTTTTCTTTGATGTTTTATTGAGTATTCAACTCATGGTTTAAAGAGAGTACATCAAAGGTTGTGTTTTGTTCTACAAAAGAGAGAGTTGTTCTTCGGTGGATTCTGAAGAATTCGAGCCTGAAGCTTCGGTGGATTCCAGAGTGGCTCATCGTAAAGACAATTCCGAGGTGAAGACGGGTTGGAAGAGGCACATAGAGGTTGGTTCAATTAGGCGTGAATTCGCTAGGTAATTGAGAGTATACCTGTGTAATTCCTTTAAATTTTCTTAGTGGATTGTTTTGTAGCTGTTGCCCGTGATTTTTTTAATCACAGTTGGAGGTGTCCAATTGTGGTTTTTTCCACGTTAAAATCGTTGTGTTGATTTGTCTTGATTGTTTAATTGGGATTGTTATATACTGATTAAAATTGTTACATAATCACAAATCAATATTTAGGGAATTTCTAGATTTTTCACTTCTGAACAAAATGAAGTTTAGCGCCTATTTATTCCTACAAAAATTTCAGACAGACCCCTCACTCAAACTTTTAACATTGAGATGTTTTTCCATTCAGGTGTCTTGATCTAGTTATGTTGGTTCAATTATGTTTTCTTCCCTATTACTGTAAGAAACCTGCATTTCTGATGGAATTTTAACACAAATTATATGCGTTTTTAACTATTCATGCTTGTCAAGACATCAAAGCAATGAATCATATGATCTAGAGAGTGAAATTACAAAGTGGAATTATATGCATTTTATAAAGACTAACAATATTGAACACGAAACAGTGTGGCTTGCTTGGATACATTTTTATGCCTACTGCATCATTATCATCATCATTATCATTATGACTAGAATGAAAAATGCCTTAGATCCCAGTGGGGGTGACCCCCACCACCCCCACTGATTTTTGATTGGCTGAAAAAAAAAAAATTTCTTGTATGGGTCTTCCTCTCACAGCCCCCCACGTGGGATGGGGTTGCTGGGGGTATGCAGCACTGCCGGACTAGAATATGTTGATAAGACTCGTGAAAATCTTTCAAAGCTGTAGGAAAAGAGTTTGATATAAATCCACCATGTAGGATTTTATTTGAATTTACAATCTTTCTATTCTGTAGATTTAATCAAAAAACGAGTTCAGAATTCAGATAATAAATGCATAAACCTCATGCATGTTTTTTCTTCTTATTATTTTTTTTATTTTTTATTTTTTCCCCTTTCTTTCTTCAATTCCCAGCTAGACAGAATATTCTAATAATTAGAAGAATAAGAAAACAGATTTAGTTTACCACAAACTAAACAAAATATAGCAATTATATGTGAGTTACTTACAAAACTACAACATTGCTATCCAAACACTCCACGCCAAACCACGAACATGGATTCAGTACTCCAATATCATCACTCCAATTTGACAAAGCCCCAAACGGATCGCTAACCACTCTCTCCCTAAATCTCAATAACGCCATACCTGCAAGCAAACATTGACTCCATCAGTTCATATCCTCTGTAAAAACTCATTCTGGTTATCAAGAAACTTACTTCAGGATAAATAAATAAATTGATGAAAATTTTTTAAAAAAAAAAAAAAAATTTAAAAAGAACGATCGGCTGTTTGGTAACCTTTATATTTACAATTTCATTTGTTTATGTTTACAAAAATTTGAAAAGCTATTAAGAGCATCTCCAACCCTTTCACAAATTTCTTCATCAATTGGTTTTCAAATTTGAGTAAAAAGCTTGATTTGATATGAACTAATCCAATTCTTTCATCAAGTTTTTATCATTTTTTTTTTAAATTCTCCTTTTATCCTAAATTTCCTTCTTCATCAAATTTGATGAAAACAAAAAAATCTCCAATGCTTCATCTTTTTAAATGTTCATCAAATTTAAATTTGATGAGCTCTCAATTTGATGAGAAAAAAAAAATGACTCCCTTGATTTGATGAACTTTTCATGAAAGGATTGAAGATGATTTTTAAACACTTTTTCATCAAATTTAAATTTGATAAAAGAAAATGTGAAGAATTGGAGATGCTGTAACAAGTGTATATTTTTGTTTTTCTTAAAATTACAAACAGTATACAAAAAAAAAAAAAGTAAAGTAAAGTAAAAAAAGGCAGCTCGTTTTGTGTTGCTGTAAAAAATGTATATTTTTGTTTTTCTTAAAATTACAAACAGTATACAAAAAAAAAAAAAGTAAAGTAAAGTAAAAAAAGGCAGCTCGTTTTGTGTTTCTATTTTCCTAAATTTTCTCATGAACCAAACAGAGCATGAAACGATCTGAAAGTCAATGCAAAATAGAAAGCTCATACCTTCATCGTTAAGACTCCAACACAAATTCAAATTCTGACGCATCAAACACACTAATACTATCGAAATCGCCAAGCAATGTTCTCTGTATCTCCAAATCTCCATCATTGCAACAACAACAACAACAACAACAACAACAACAACAAACTCTAGATTTATTTTTCCAAACTCAGATCCAAAATTTTGAACCAATTCACCAGCAGAGTTTGACTAGGAACATTGTAAAGCTCGAACGCGCAAACAAACCGAATTCAGAACAAAGGAGAAGAATTTATAGAGGGGGAAAAAAAAAAGGAATTTTAAATGAGTGTGCGCAGTGATTTGGGCCAGAAAAAGAGTTTGAAAACGCGTGAAAACCCCAAGTTGAAAGGTTATATGTAAGTATATATATATATATATATATACGCTGCTTTGTACAAGTCTGTAGTTTGATTCACAACGCTCGCGGCAAAAACGTGGGACCAAGGTCGAAGAAGCAGCACGGTTTTAGTATTCCGACGCGACTTGGAAGTCTTCAGAGTTTCATTTTGCCAGCGTGGAAATTATTCAATATTCCGGGATATCATGCGTTTATATTTTAAATATTGTGTCCTAATTTTGATTGATACAAAAATATAATTTAAAATATAAATTTTTTGAAAAATAATTTAGAAAATTGGTAAAAAATTAAGGTAACGTTTGGTAAAGTTTTGTAAATGTGATTTGAGAATATGAGTTGTATTTTGAGTTTGTGTGTTGTGGAATTATGATTTGAGTGTAGAAAATTTGTTTGGTAAAGAGTTTTGAAAATAGTTTTGGAAAAGATGGGAAATGTTTAATTCTACCCACAATAATATATTTGATATATATTAACTTTTGATTTATTATACATTTAACAATGGAGGGTTCAATTTTTTTGCCACATCTACAATGAATTTATGAGTATAAGGCCTCTTTTGAGAATGACAAAAGAAGTCAGCTTATTAACTTATTTAGGTCATATATTATCTTTTTATTTTTTTTTTGCACATTGTTTTATAATAAGTCAAAAAAATAAAAAATAAAAATTCACTTTTCAAATTAGGCTTAGGAAAAAAGTTAATTTATTAACTTATTGATTCTTTTAGATCACATTATCTTTATTTTTTTACATGTTTTTCTAAAAAAAAAAAAGCTACGATAAAAAAAATTAAAAAATTAACCTTTTTCATAGTTCCTCAAATGTCTCTAACCTTACTCTCTCTACAAGTTATACTCTACATCTTTTACCAAATGTCATATAGACTTGTGTGTTGTGGAATTATGATTTGAGTGTAGAAAATTTGTTTGGTAAAGAGTTTTGAAAATAGTTTTGGAAAAGATGTTTGATTTGAGTAAGGAATTATTGATGTGACATTTGATATGTGATACAAAAATTTACAACTCATAACTAAACATACAACTCAAAATTATTTTAAAGCACATAAAAAAATTAAAAAATTTCAGAAAATATTTGTCTCGATTATGTAAATCAATTGCAAAAAATAAAAAATAAATAAATAAATAAATAAATAAAATCTGGAAATCAGCCGGACATCCGGGTGGACATCCAGGTGGACTACCGGGTGGTCTTCCTTTGGACAGAAAACACGCCAATGTGCACAGAGTTCTCTGCAGAGAGTGTAGAAAATTGATTTGAAAACGTAACCAAACATCATGCTCCAAAACACACGTAGAAAATTGATTTGAGAATACAAACAAACAGAGCCTAAATTTTTATTTTTTAATTTAATATTTATTTATGATGTCAAATCAAATTAAAATGATTAAAATATCTTTACTCAACATAAGAAATTTATTTTTTTATTTTTTTTCTTAGGTCCTAATTTGTAATTTTACACATCATTTTTAGCACTTGCCAAACTAATTTTCTGCCATTTTTGGCACTTGCGTTTTTGAATATTTTATCCAAAAACGTGACGTTTTGCTATATTCCCAAAATGGCACATTATCTTATTTGCTCAGGTTATTTTTATATTTTTTATATGTTTATTTAAAAAAATCAAAAAATTAAATTTTTTTTTTCTTTCTTACTTTTCAAAATAAGTACATATATAGTTCATTCTACAAAAATGTCATGAAATATTGTGTCCTAATTGTACTTATTTTGTTACTTTAGGACACAATATTTCATGACATTTTTGTAGAATGAACTATATATGTACTTATTTTGAAAAGTAAGAAAGAAAAAAAAAATTTAATTTTTTGATTTTTTTAAATAAACATATAAAAAATATAAAAATAACCTGAGCAAATAAGATAATGTGCCATTTTGGGAACATAGCAAAACGTCACGTTTTTGGATAAAATATTCAAAAACGCAAGTGCCAAAAATGGCAGAAAATTGGTTTGGCAAGTGCTAAAAATGATGTGTAAAAATACAAATTAGGACCTATGAAAAAAATAAAAAAATAAATTTCTTATGTTGAGTAAGGGTATTTTAATCATTTTAATTTGATTTGACACCATAAATAAATATTAAACTAAAAAATAAAAAATTAATTTTTTACCAATTTTCTAAATTACTTTCAAAAAATTTGATAAAAAATCAAAAATTAACTTTTTATTAATTTCCCAAAACACCCGAATAAATCAATAAAACTTGTTTTTGTTGCTAATTGTCAAAATAGGCGATAGAGGAGGAAAGGGAAGACGGAAGAAATAGCGCTGTCTCCTTTGTATTAATTTGACAAGTCGTCACATCAGCAGCCGGTAGAGTGATTATTCAGTCCTTTCTCAATATAAAGGGCAATGGTAAAGGGCCACAATTTTTATGGTTCAAATAGCTCAAAATTACTAAAATGACGTCGTTTTGAGCACAAAACATGTCAAAACGACGTCGTTTTGACAGTTTTGAGCCATTTGAGCCACACAAATTGTGGCTCTCAAACATTATTCGAATATAAATAGGTAATATTTTATAAAATTTTGATTGATACAAAAATATAATTTAAAATATAAACGCATGATATCCCGGAAAATAATTTTTTTTTCTTTCTTACTTTTCAAAATAAGCACATATATAGTTCATTCTACAAAAATATCATGAAATATTGTGTCCTAATTTTGACCCTACAAATAGTCTATCCTATAAATTTGAAAATTAATAAGATGGGATTACAATAAGAATTTTTTTTTGGGTAATATTAAGGATACAAAATTTTTTAATAAATAAATGATCAAATGTCTTACATAAGTGAACCCCATGTGAGACAAAATATATGGTGTGTTCTTTTTGTTTTTAGCCTTATTATTATACATTGAAATTATACATTTATCTCATAAAAATGAATAAATTAGCACAAATTCACATAAATTATCTTACAAAAATTATGAAAAATATAAAATCATGTAAGTAATCTCACAAAAATGCGTAAATTAACACAAACTCACATAAGTTATCTTATAAAAGCTTTGAAAATATAAAATCACATAAGTTTCCACGAACTTACATAAATAATGTCACAAAAGCACGTAAGTGTTGGCTTTTTGGCTTTCGAAGGTTATTTTTGTAATTATGAGCGTGCCAGCAAGGGTCAATCAGTCCTTACAGAATTGTAATTGCCAAACAATTATTCAAACGATTGTGTTATGGTTCTTTTAGCCTCAATAAAGAGGACTTTTACTGGTGGCTTACTGGTAATTTGACTTCAGAGAACTTGAGCATAAGAACAATTAAATAAACTGAAACATTTCATTAGTATGAAAAACTTACAATGATCTTAGTTCTGTAGAGATTTACAGCGACAATATACTCGAAAACTACTCCTACAAATGAAGTGCAGCGCAGGAACTTAAAGTACAGAAATGTAAAGAACAGGAAATAAAACTGGAATATGTAAAGTAAGACTGGTTTTCTTTAGATTTCTTCTCGTCCCTTTCTCTGAAGTCCTTCCTGCAATTTATACTCTCCGAAGATAACCATCGAACTGTATTTCAAACCGTCGAACTGCTCCTCCGTGATCGCTAATCATGCTACCTTATAAGTAGTTTCACTACGCCTTCACTTGCAGTTAGGCTTCCCTCCTATATTCGAATTTGAATGTGAGCAACCGTTGAAGCCACGTCACCGTACATCTCTTTGTTGATCCGCTGCTACTCAGATCTTATAACAACCAATATTAACTGCCACATGTATGATCAGGATCGAAGACCTGACTGGTCTCCCCATATTACCCTTACTTTGCCACTCGTCGAATTGTCACTGGCTAGCACAAAATATGTAGCCAACATTACCCCCCGCACTAATATGCCCAAGACTTGGTGATATTAGTGGATCAGGGTCCTTTTTCCCACGTCTTAGAACGTGCATGGGTTTTGCATCTTCCCAGAAATGCAACTGTCACTCACCATCTGTATTAATGCTCTCGTTTTGATCCTTTAAGTGTTTTCACCGTCTTAGCATTCGAACAGACTGATACATTTCATGGCCAAATTAATTCTTTCCTCCAGCGATCAAGCACACGAAGAGTCATATGTCGATGCTATTTCTCATCGAAAGCATGCATTTATTAGCCACCTTTACCCACCTTTCTATATTCAGGTCATGGATGCTTTTGCAAATTACCGACCTTTGGATTACGAACACATTGCTCTTAATCCTTCGATTCAGAAAGCCACAAACATAGACATAAAAAGTTTTTCCTCTGACCTACCTTTACAGTTCGAACAAACTGCTCTCAAACCTTTGATTCGGAAAATTGCAAATATGGACTTGAGAAACTCTTCTTCGCAAATCTCTATATGGGATAAAGCTGCAACTTCTTCCTCTTCTGGGGGTTCTGACTGGACAAGCTGGTCAATACTTGAGACTTGTGATTTGAAGGAGCGAATCAACCATCATTTTGTTGAGTTCACTGACCCTTTAGAGTTTCCTTCCTATGCTCGAAGTTCAGTTGTTTATCCCTATGTGCCCATTGATCGTCGGCGTAGTCTGGAGGAGAATCTTCTTGTAGCATGGTCTACATCCTCCATGCCTACAAAGATAGTGCACGCTGCCCCCCGCCCAGAAGAAGCACAAGGGTATAACCCATCATTCTTAGCCCAGAAGGCGAAGATTTGTTCTTCTGACTGGCTTGATTATATTTATGCCTTTGTTCCTTCTGCTCCCGTGTCATCTCCGAAAATAGAAGCGTCCACACCTTCTTCTTCGTCTCCCGAAATTGAAGTATTCATACCTTCTCCCCCACCAATTTTTTCCTGGACAGAGAAACTGAAGCTTGCCCTATCCATGGAAAATGCCTTCCCACTTTATAAACCTCTACCTTTTCCTACTCCAACTGAGCGAAAACAAGCTCAACTTCTGCTTGCAGCTTTCTCTCATTTGCCTTTTAATGTTCTTGAGGACGAAGTCCCTCTCAAGAACCTTCGATGGGCTTGTGACATTCTGACTAGGGGCCATGTCCTTAATCCCCTTGCTCAGGCAGAACTTCATATGTTTCTGGACCAACTTCCATTGCTCCTTAACTGGCATCGAAATTCTGTGGCTACTACATAATCTTTAGACCAACTTCCGTCTCTTCGAATTCATGCTCAGTATGAGGCAGAGAACTTCATTGAAGAATTCGGTGATTTCAAGAATAAAGATTTCGCGTATTGGGATGACTTAGACATTGACGAATTGGAACAAGGATTAAGAGAGATGGCTTTCGAAATAAAGGCTGAAGAGCTCTACTATGAAGTGAGAGCACATCAACTTATGCAGCCAATGCTAGAAAATTTGGGAGATAGAATAAGGAAAGAACAAAAGTTTATTGATCATTGTTGGACTAAATTTCATGATCTTGTTATTTATTCCATTCCCTATTTTTATGAGCTCGAGTTCATACCGAAATAGGGTCAGCTGATGTAATCGCTCTGGTCTTAATATAAACAAAATTTTTCTTCATTTGTCTTTGTTTGACCCTGTCTTCACTTGTGTTTTCACTTGTGTTTTAAAAGTCAACTCAGAGCTTCGAACTTCGAACAATTTCATCCTTTGAATCTGGACTTAATTGTTTTAAATGAAACACTAAATGAGCCAATTGTAAACCTTTCCAATTTGTGGAATAAAGTTGACAGTTTTGGCTGATTTTCAATTAGAAACAGTGCTTCGAATCTAGCAATCTTATACTTAAAGTCTGTTTTGACCATAGTCAACATCTAGTCATTGTCATTATTGATTTTGATGTTTCAAACACCAAATCCCATCCTTAAGGAATTTCAAGTTTTGCTTCGAAGGACATTACCGTTGTTAAAAACCTAAAAACAGGTCTTTAAACTCTTTTAAGTGAAATAAACACTCGAGTATTTTTACATTCTGGGTATGGCAACCTGCGTCGAAGCCGGCTTCTCTATTTCGAAGCCGTTTGACTTGGCTTCGAAGCAAAATATCTTACTTCGAAGCTAGCCTCAACAACTGGGCTTTGTTTTTCCCTCCAAAAGCATCAATATTGAAGGAAGCTTTTGTATTCGCACTTCTAATACTTAACAGCTCATGTAATATATTTTCAAATACGAGGGCTTTAAAAGCCCTTTTTGTTTCGTGCTCTGAAATCACTTGCTCTTCTAATCGCACAAACCCCTCTTACTACCGATCTTCGGCTTCTCTCTACTTCCTTTCCTGGTTTCACTTTCAAGAAAAGCATACTGTCAATGGCTTCTCCTTTAGTATCAGTCGTAGAGCGTACGAGCCCATCTGTGGCCCTGAAGAGGATTATTGATGCAGAATGCGAAAAGTACAAAGCTGGGGAGAAAAGCGCTATTGATGGACGCATCTTTGTCCCTCGTCGCCATGTGCAATCAGACTATGTGCTTGGGCCCATATTCAAAGAGGTCCTCACTGAACTTCCAGTCCTGTATCCCCGACTAGAAAACCAATGTCTTCTCTATGAAGGTGGTCTTGACTGGAGGAACTGGAGGATAAATCGCCTCTACCGATGCTGGCCCACGGTGAGACCAGAGTGGCAAGAATGGTATGATCGGGTTATTCCTGCTAGGACCCTGGACCTTCAAGAACTCTGCCTTCTCGATGCTCTCAGACTATCTAGGGTAACTATTTCAGAGGACCCTTTCCTTGTTCCTGCTGCCCTATGTTTTTGGAATCCTGTCTTTAACTTTTTCCAATTTAGATGTGGGATGATGGCCCCTACTGTTCTTAATATTTGCCATTTACTGGGACTATCTCCTGTTGGCACCCCTTTTGGACCGGATTATCCTGATTTAGCAGTCTCTTTCTCTCTCCCCTCCCTTAACTCATCTTATAGTGATTTCGCTAGGGCTGAGAATAAAAGAGAGGGCCCTGTGACTGATAGGGAATTCTTTTCTTTCTTATTGTATTGGCTTTGCAAATTTCTTTTTTGCACTTCCTCTCAGAGAATCATGCTTGAATTTGCCCCTCTTGCCAAAGCCTTTATTTTACAGAAAAAGGTGGCCTTAGCCCCACATGTTCTAGGGCACGTATATAGAGTCTGCTCCCTTTTCTGTGAGAAACCCTTAGATGCTAATCAAGGGCGGCCATTCTGGATCCTTCAGTTTTGGCTTTTCGCCTATTTTACTGAGTTACAATCCAAATGCTTTAAATTTTCCGAGCCAAACCCTCTTACTCATGGCATAAGGATGGCCAATGCTTCACTTTACCCTTCTACCTTTGCTTTTTACTTCTCTTTCTTTCACCAGCTTCCAGTCTCCCTTCCTACTTACCGTTTTCGTCCCTTCGAACCTTCCATTGGTCCATCTTGGTTGAGGAATTTCCTAAGTGACCAGTCATGTACTTCACCTATTCACAAGGATATATGGGCTTCCATTCTGATTCCCAGAGAGTTATTTATCGGGACTTTGAACCCGAAGGCCTACAAATGCATTGCTGAACCTTACTGTCCAGCTCAATTTGCTAGACAATTTAGCCTCACACAAGGGGTCCCAATACCTCTCTGTAGCAACACAAATCTCAGCCTTACCAGAAGGGATCTGAAAGTCCGGAAATCCAGGCTAGAAGAGGCAACTTTGAAATTTGTAGATGACTTGGGCAACTTTGAGTACACCCCTTTCATTCCTCAAGGTACCGTGTTGAAGAGGTACCAAAACTGGTGGGTGACTAACATGGAGATTTATTTGGCCATTCCACCTTTAAGCCTACTAACAGTGTTAGATGTGACCAAGCCCAAAGAAACCGGGGAGGTCACTTCTTCCACTGTTTCAGAATTAGCACATGCTGCTCCTGCTGCTTCAATTCCTCCCCCTTGTTTCTTCTCCTTTTGTCTTTTATAATGCATTTTGCCTTATCTTTAATTCTTCTTTTGTGGAGGTGGTCAATCACAAAAGAAAAGGAGGCTCTTTGAACTCGAGAAGGGAACATCCAATATTCAAGGGGAAGAAAAAGAAGAAACAGATGAAGAGGAAGAGTTACTTTTGAAAAGAAAGAAGAAAGCGATTGTCTTTTCATCTGACTCGGTTAGGGATGAGACAACTACCAGAGAGATGGAAGATGAATTCATCTCTTTGGAATCCAGATCGCAGCTTGAAGGAGTTGAGGAAAAAGTTGAGAAAGAAATTGAGAAAGAGCAGACCCTGCCAATACAGAGGAAAAGGAAAAGAAAGGTGACTGTCTCTCCTTCTGATATGGTCGGAGACTCTGATTCTGAGACAATTGCCAAAGCCATGGAGAAGAGAAAAAAGATATCTGCTCCCGCTCCTGTCTTGGTTGATGATACCATTCATGAAGCACCCGTCAAGACAGTAGAGCAAGAACATTCTAAGGCCATGATTGTCTTCGAGAGAGCTGAGAAGAGACAGCAGCAACAATTTTTGAGAGATGAAGTTGCCGTTGCTGACATACTACAAAGGGAAACTGCAAGAAGGCAACAAAATGCCAGATATTACACCCTTCGTAGTTCTCCCATCATTGCCGACACTTCTGGAGCAGGTAATTTTTATGCTTCTGCGGTTTTTCCTCTGTCAGCCTTTGGTATCGAGGTTTAACATTACTTTACATTTCTTCCTCTTGCAGCAGCAACTTCTGAGTTCATCTTTCCAATAAGACCTCTCTCAGTTTCACTCGAGGTTGATCAGATGCAGGATGTAAGGACCATTCAGACCATACTCCCACTTCCAGGGTCTACACTTCCTGCACTTTTCTTGAGACCAAGCATTCTTGCACTTCTTTCTCTTGGTTTGACTCCACGTCTTTCTTACTTGACTCTTGACTTTCCTCAATTTACTTCTTTGCCGAGTCTTGCTCCTCTTTTCCCTTCCAAGGAGACTCCAACTGCTACCTTATCTCTGATGGGTGCTGACAGCTCTCCAACTCGTGACTTATCACCCTTACCTAGCTCCAGCCTTCCTTCACTTGATTCATTGGTGGCTAGGACCATGGAGACCATCAAAGATGCTCCACCCATTTCTCCTATCCCTATGTAATCTTCCGTGTCCCCCATGGCAACTCTCTCTGCGCCCCTCATGTCTAATGATGAGATTGTTGTCTTTGAAGCAAGATTAGCTAGTCTTTTTAACATCACCTCTACTTCTCCGACATTCGATGAGGAGGCTGAGCCATTAGTTTTGGCTGATTCTTTGCTGGAAATTTTTGAGAGTTTTCCTTCCTCCAGCAGCCAACCTTCTGTGCCTTTGATAGACTTGGACACCCTCCTATCCCTATGTAATCTTTCGTGTCCCCCATGGCAACTCTCTCTGCGCCCCTCATGTCTAATGATGAGATTATTGTCTTTGAAGCAAGATTAGCTAGTCTTTTTAACATCACCTCTACTTCTCCGACATTCGATGAGGAGGCTGAGCCATTAGTTTTGGCTGATTCTTTGCTGGAAATTTTTGAGAGTTTTCCTTCCTCCAGCAGCCAACCTTCTGTGCCTTTGATAGACTTGGACACCTGTCTGGACCTGTTAATTTCTTTTTCGAGGATTCCCTTCGAGGCTCTACAAAGGCCTATAATTAAAAACGGATTTCTTCAATACTGCAAACTTGCTGAGCAGTCTGGTATGGATGTCTCAAATCACCTATTCCAGGCAGCAGCTACTATCGATTTTTACATCAGCATTTGTCATGCTGCCAAGGCTGCAGATGAGAAATTGGTTAGAGACCAAAGTTTTGTTTCTCAAGTGCATACTGAAGTATCAACGCTTAAGGAACAACACTCCTCTGCCTCTCACTTTCGAACTCAACTGCTGGAGAGGAAAGCTCAACTCGAAGAGGAGCTTTCTGCAGTGAATCAGGCCTTACTCCGACTGACCTCAAACTGCAAATCTCACCAATCAAGGCTCGACTGATCAAAAGAGAGACTGGTGTAGCTATTCAACTATTTTCGTCGTTTACTCCAATAGGAAATCTGTTGTACAAAAACAGCTAAAACATTGTAATGATTTTTGGGCACATTTGTGGCCCGATGTGCTTGACTCTTTATAAAACATTTCGTTGTTATTTATCTTTATGTTCTTGTACTCAGTGTTTATTTTGTTCCTGTGTTTCCCAAATAGTTGGAAAATAAGGCTTTTAATATCTGCATTAATCTTTTTGGGATGCATATAACCATTCAAATTTTTTCAAATAGTATGCTCCCAAAAGGCAAAGACTCTATGAAATTTTGATTGGTCCTTCTAGTATAGGTGACCATTTTGCCAAATTTATAGCTTTTTAATTCCTTATTGGATAGTATTGTTTTCCACACAAATTCACCTTCATCAAGCCAACGTGTTTGACTTTCTTATTTAATTTTTGGCTGCTTTCTCTCTGAAGGAGAACTGCTATTTAATGCCAAAATCTAGCTCATCTATGTCTTCTAACTCCAAGCACATTACTCTGATAGTAGCTGCTCAGGATCCAACTGGTCTTGGCATCTTACCTTAAGGATTTAACATTGATCTCCAACAGGTAAATACTGCATCATGCCCATAAACTTAAGGCATAAGGAGCTGACCCTGTGCTTGGACCTTGGGAGGTTTCTATAAACCCACTAAGTACATCTAACAATTAAGTTATTGCCAACCTCTAGGATTATCTTCCACAAACCTTTGTATTCCCCTTTTTTAAGGACTTGTTAGATGACGTCAGCTTTGCACCATTGGCTTGTGCGTAATATGGGGTGGAATTAACAAGGCTCATCCCAAACTCCAGCCACAAAAAGACTTTACCATTTTCCCATCAAAAACAGGCCCATTATCAACTGTTATCATTTGTGGGATGCCAAATCTATGGATCAAATCTTTAATGAACCCAATAACCTCCGTCTGATCTACAGCTTTGTATGGCTTAGCTTCGACCCATTTGGTGAAATAATCAGTAGCTACCAAAATGAAACAATGATGCTTCGAAGAGGGAGTGTGTATTTTCCCCATCATATCCATGGCATATCCTCTAAATGGCCAAGGCTTTACTACTGCATGTAGATCAGTTATGGGCACATGCCTTATTGTACCATGCTTTTGGCATGCCTGGCAGCCCTTTGCATATTCTATGCAGTCTTTAAGGATAGTTGGCCAATAATAGGAATGTCTTCGAAGCAGCCACCTCATTTTTACACCAGGCTAATGTGCACCACAGATGCCTTCGTGAACTTCAGCCATAGCTATTAATGCTTCTTTTGGCCCTAAACATTCCAATAATAGACTATCTCCCCCTCTTTTGTAGAGATCATTGTTATATATGATATATTGCACAGATTGCAATTTAATTCTTCTGCTGGCTTTTGAGGATGGGCCAGCCAAGTATTGTATTATTGGATGTCTCCAATCTTGTTCCTGTAGATCATTATAATTGATTTCTAGGACCATGTTCCTCTTATTTAAGGGTGGTATAGATTTTTGGTATGTTGTTTGGCTTACATCCCACTAGGTACCATCCTTTCTCTTGAAATTCGAAGCTTTCTGAGCCACATCATTAGCTCTATTATTCAAGAATCTCGGAACATAAGTTACATTTACTATTTCAAATTGAGAAAGCAAATGTAATGCGACGACATAATATGGCAGCATACTTATACTTTGACACTTGAAAATCCCTTTTACTTGGTTAACGACCAATTGGGAATCTCCAAATATGTCAACTGCATGTACTTGTAACCCAATAAGAATTTCCAATCCCACTATCAAAGCTTCATATTCAGCTTGATTATTAGAACAAGCAGTTTCATCCACTCTGAAACCATGTGTGGTTTCTATTCCTTGCGGTGACTTGATCACTATACCAATTCCAGTTAGGCCTTTGGCTTTCGATCCATCGAACCACATTTGCCATGGCTCGACACTAGCCATACTGAGTTCCATTATCTCTTAACTCTCTGTTTGAGATGGATGGTCTGCCAAAAAATTGGCTAAAACTTGTCCTTTCACTGCCCTTTGGGGCACGTATTCTAAGTGAAATTCTGACAAGGCTAATACCCATTTGCCAATTCTTCCCCTCAACATAGGTCTAGATAACATATATTTAACCAAATATGTGGTTGCAATTACCAAGACAGTCGTAGGCAAAAGGTAATATCTTAATTTCATTACAGCAAAATACAGCGCCAGGAAAAGTTTTTCTACAGCTGAATATTTACATTCACAGGAATTTAAAAACCTACTAAGGTAGTAAACAGCTTGCTCCCTGCCTTCCTCATTATCTTGGGCTAAGAAAGCTCCCAACGAATCTTCTGCTGCAGCTATGTATAACTTCAAAGGCTTAACGCCATTTGGTGGCATCAGTACTGGAGGGTTGGCCAAGTAGGCTTTGATTCCATCGAAAGCACTTTGATGCTCCGTTGTCCACACAAATTCCTCTTCATCTTCCAGCCTTAACAAGGAAGAAAAAATTTTAGTTTTCCCTGTAGTGTTAGAAATGAATCTTCGAAGAAAATTAACCTGTCCAAGGAACTTTTGTAATTCTTTCTTACTTGATGGAGGTCTGGCTTCAATGATGGCTTTGGCTTTATTCTAGTCAATCTGTATTCCTTTCTTGTGTACTACATAGCCCAAGAAGTTTCCAGATGATACGCCAAAAGCACACTTAAGAGGATTAAGCTTCAGTTTGAACCTTCTCATTCTTTCGAAGGCTGCCTCCAGGTGAAACAGATGTTCCTCCATGGATTGGGATTTGACCACAATGTCGTCAATATAACACTCTAAATACCCACCAACAAGGTCATGAAAGATAGTGTTCATAGCCCTCTGATACGTGGCCCCGGCATTTTTTAGGCTAAACGGCATTTTAACCCATTTGAAGGTCCCGATATTCCCAGGGCATCTAAATGCTGTCTTGTGAACATCTTCCTCCGCAATGCAGATTTGGTTATAGCCTGAGTGCCCATCCATCATTGATAAAATTTGATGTCCTGCTGAGCTATCCACCAGCAAATCTACTATAGGCATAGGATATTCATCTTTTGGAGTTGCCAGATTTAGGTTTGTAAAATCGATGCATACCCTCATTTTGCCATTTTTCTTGACTACAGGTACAATATTAGATAGCCACTCAACATAACTGGCTGTCCTGATAAAGCCTGCCTTGAGTAGTCTAAGAATTTCTTCCTTGACTTTCTGGATCACTTCCGAACCCATTCTTCTTGGTTTTTGTTTGTATGTCTTGAAGTTAGGCTTCATGGGAAGCCTATGTTCCACTAATGACCTATCCAATCCTGGTAGTTCATTGTATGACCATGCAAAACAATCTTTATATCTTCTCAGAATAGCCAACAACTGGTCCCTATCAAGAGAATTCAACCAAGCACTTATATAAATGGGTTGTTGTACAGAATCTTCCCCTAAATTTATTTCTTCTAAGGGGTTTTGTATCTGAGTACTTACTGGAACTCCTTCTTTGATCCTTTCTGACTTTGAAGAAGTCTCCTTGCTGTGTTCTGTTTCCAGGCTCTTCAATTCCTCCTCTTTATTCTCCTCCTTATAGACAAAGTCTGTCCACGAGGTTTCTTCTTCTTGTATTTCTTGGACTTTCGTTTCTATGTCCAATGCACAGTATTTATCAAGGGCCAAAACTCTGGCTTGTTGCTGCTCCCGCTTGTAGCCAATTGTCATGACTTCTTTCTCTTGCTCTCGTACTTTCTGGACTATTGACTTTATATCTAATTTTGAAAACTTAATTAAAGCCAAAGACCTGGCTTCTGGTGCTTCATCTTGCCGCCTATAACCAGGCATCATTGTCATCTTTAACAACTAGCTCGTCACCAGCACTCTCCTAGACTAAATGCTTCAGGTGTGCTATTTCCTCATCAGCCGTTACTTCGGCTGAGCCATCGAATTCCATCAGTATACTGAGCGGTGCTACACCATCAATATACAACTTGGCTTCTGCGAAATCTGCACAGGCTATGAAAGGTTGAAGATCTGCATTAATTTCCTCCGTCTTCCCATTGCCTAGAGCTGTTATCATTTTCTGATGCATAGAGGAAGGCACAAATTTATTAGTGTGGATCCAATCTCTACCAAGTAAAGCATTGTACTTCGCATTGCTATCGATGACGAAAAACGCCGTCATGCAGTCCTTGGTTCCCACACTCAGGTTGATGGGTAGAATTCCCTGGGCCATCTGCTTGTCTCCAACAAAACCAGCGATGGTTGTACTGGTTGGGATCAACCTGGGATTCCTCTTCCCGCTCACTCTTGAAGCACAACACAAAACCAGCAACTTCTGAGCCACAAAACCAACTTTTTGAAGCTCCCACAAGACCCTCAAGCACCTCAGCAACAAGGTAGGAGTGTTTGGCTAAGAGGTTGTGTGCAAAAATATGAAGAAAGCTCACTTCCAAGCACGAGAGAGAGAGAGAGAGGGAGAATTCTAGAGAGAGAGAGTCAATTTTTGTCTCTCAATTTTTTTGAATCCTGGAAAGGGGGAGAGAGCTCCCCTTATATAGAATATGGAATTGGATCAGCTTCTTGCCCCTCTTGATTCTCATCTCCAGCTTGGAATTCCTGTGGTAGTATGTGTACCATGTTCACTGATACTGGGGGGAACGAGCCAAACTGGATGGCTGGTTGTACCTGTTTCCCCTCTTGGTCACCTTGGTCAATTACCTCAGAAACATCTTACATGCTGCATTCTGGGGTTTCATTGTTAACAGGTTCCTTCGAATGATTTTCCTCGGCTGGTTTTCCAACCAGAAATGTTTGCTCGGCCATGAAAGCTTCGAACATTTCTTCTTCCACCATTTCTTTCTTTTGGCTTATGCCAATTTCTTCTTCCATTTCGCTACCACTCTCCATCAGAGCTTTCTCCAACCCTGCTAGGCTATCCTTCTCTCTGAATTTTAGTTCAGAATGAACCTTGGCCAACCGTTCTCTGCTGCAATCCACCTCATTTTGTAGAACTGGCTTTGGATTATGGTCTGACTTTCGGTTCTTCTTTTCTCCAGTCTGGATTACTGAAGAACTCTCTCCACTTTCCTTCAGGTCCTTCTGGTATTGGGTGTACCTACGCTAAATTTTCCTCCTTTGTGATCTGGAAATAACGGGGACCATATCTGGTTCCCTCGTTCTTGGGTGTTTCAGCAATACCCAGTTGTTGGGGGCCACCAAAGGAGGCTTAACCATCCTACTTTGATTTCCAACATACCTTTGGGTAGGCATTTCCCTAGGTTTGTTTTGCATCATAAACCAATCTGGGACTCTAGGCACCCACGAACTTACTGGCCCAGCCGTTGAACTGCCTTTTTCTTCCTTCGAGGTCACCTTTGAGGCTGGCTGTGAAGACAATTGTTTGGCCCTGTCTCCAAGCTTTGAGCTTGATTCAGGCTCTCGATGATGGTGATCATTTTCTGTCCTTCGTGAAGCTGGCCCAAGGGGCCAATTCCTGGCTTTGATCCTAAAACCTGAACTCTTCTCCAATCTTCTTTCAGAATGACTACTCTTCATTCTGTAATAGTTAGGTGACCTGGTCTCGTATAAGGGCCTCTTTCCTTTAGCATGCATTCTATCAACTGCAGGTTCAACCACTAATGGCTGCCTCGTAACATTAGCTGGATACGGCCTTTTATTATAAGCATTGGTTGGTTTGGGGCGCCTCTGCACATCCCTGTAGTATTGCTTCCCATCAATTGGAAGGCCTTTCAACCACTTATAACTCAGTCTGCACCTGGGACACATCCTTTGCATTACGGCTGCTTCTAAGGAGTCATCATCCAGTGCTTCTTCATCAGAGTCTTCCCTCTAATGTGAGAAATCTCATCCAATAGCTGGTGGATTTCTAACGTCTTTTTTGATTGCTGTCTGATTGGCCACATGCATCTGTACATTGACTTCTTCCAATTCTTTCAAAGATAGGTTCCGAAAGTCTGACATACTGACATTGGCTGCCACCTCTCCAATTTCTGGAAATGGATTGCTATCGATCCCCATGGCTTTTTCAGCTTTGGCTGGGAACTTCAAACTCCCCTTCCGAATTTGTTCTTGGATCCTGTCTCGAAAAACAACACAGTTTTTAGTCGAGTGAGACCAAGAATTATGCCATTTACAATATATTTTTCCTTTAAGTTCATCAAGAGATGGAATTTTAACCCCTTTTGGTAACTTAAGGAAATTAGCCGCGAGCAAATAATCAAAGATGTCATCTGCTTTTGTTAAATCGAAAGAGTATTTTCTGTGAAAGTCTTTCTTTTTAAACTGCTGGTCAATGTCTTCCTTTATGAATTAATGCTTCACAGATCATAGGCTCTTTTCTCACAATCCTTGCTGCATCAATCTCATAATTAGGATCTTTGTAGTATGTCCTATATGATGCATTATTTCGATCTTGTTCATCTTCTAGTAATGCTTCATATCTAGATACTTTGTAAGTCAGTTCCACTAAATCTCTAAACTCTGTTGAATCAAACTTCTTTCGAAGCCTGAACTCTAAGCCATTTTGGGCCAATCTTACGAATTCCATTTCTGGCAAGATTACTCTACATTTATTTCGAAACCTCTTAAATCTGGAAAAAAACTAAGTAGCCTTCTCTTCAGGCCTTTGACTCAATCTTGCCAAGTCTGCTATGGAAACTTCTGGCTCTGATTGGAAGAATTGGGCATGAAATGCCTCTTCTATTTGCTGCCAAGTCTGGATGAGCCAGGTAGAAGGTTAATGTACCATACAAATGCTCCCCCAGTTAGAGAATTTGGGAATAGTCTCAATTTCATATAGTCATGATTGGTAAATTCACCACATTGAGCGGCAAACCTAGCAATATGCTCTACTGTCGATTGATTTCCGTTTCCATGAAAGAGGACAAAATCTGGTATCCTGAAACCTCTTGGATATTCATGTACCCTATCGACCCATTCTGGGTATGATTTCTATACACAGGAGTTTGGACCCCCCGAGCCATTGTCCACACAACTCCCTAAACTATTCTCAGTAATTTGGTCCCTAAGGACCATATTTTGTGCCTGCTGAACCACTACTGGGGAACCAAATACAGGATTTGGTGGACAAACTTGTGCTTGTGGTCCTCTTGGTCCATAAGGTGGTACATTTGGGGCTGGCTGTCCCTGTGGTACAAGTTGCTGTTGGGGGTGTAGGTAACCTCTTTGAGCCTGTCCTGCAAAAGGACCTGTGAAAGGTGCTGGAACAGGTGTTGTGTCTCTTTCAGTTGTAGGAAACTTTCCAACCCCCCATGTATAAATTCGAATAAAGGGTTAGTGTACCCCCTTGTGCCAGGTATGGTTTCGAATATGGGATTTGGAAACATCCTTATGACATTTTCTTGTGTTGACCCAGATCCACCAATTTGCATGGCTTCACTGTTAAACATTGAGGCATTCTGACCTGCTACAGGTCTCGAAATGGGTTCGTACCAAGACTGAGGTGGTAATCTTTCATGAATCTAATTACTGGTTTGACCATTAGAATGTCCATTAGCTTGCAAAGGCTGTTTATCTCTAGCCAATCTTTGCTGAGGGACATTTACTTCCTCCATGTGTCTTACATTTGTTGGTTGGTGGTTATTCATTCGATCCAAAAAGGATGCTGCCCACCTTTCCATTGTGTTTATTAATTGCTGTCCCATAGCATCTACTAAGCCGCCCCACGGATTGACTGGCTGAGTAGATGGGACACTGGATGGTCCAATTCCTTGGTCTCGTCCACTATTACGAACAAATGGTATTTGCTCTGAAGTATTGGTCTGTTCGACCATGGGTTCTGATAAGATAGGAGTCTCCACAGGATGTGTTATCACATTATCCCCTGGATTGAATATCTCCACCTCTCCTTCCACGCCTTCTTCCAAACGTTCATTTTCTCCTTGTTTCCTACGTCTAGCCATTTTTTAAAGTGTCCCACTGGGCGTGCCAAAAATATATGTTGGCTTTTTGGCTTTCGAAGGTTATTTTTGTAATTATGAGCGTGCCAGCAAGGATCAATCAGTCCTTACAGAATTGTAATTGCCAAACAATTATTCAGACGATTGTGTTATGGTTCTTTTAGCCTCAATAAAGAGGACTTTTACTGGTGGCTTACTGGTAATTTGACTTCAGAGAACTTGAGCATAAGAACAGTTAAATAAACTGAAGCATTTCATTAGTATGAAAAACTTACAATGATCTTAGTTCCGTAGAGATTTACAGCGGCAATATACTCGAAAACTACTCCTACAAATGAAGTGCAGCGCAGGAACTTAAAGTACAGAAATGTAAAGAACAGGAAATAAAACTGGAATATGTAAAGTAAGACTGGTTTTCTTTAGATTTCTTCTCGCCCCTTTCTCTGAAGTCCTTCCTGCTAATTATACTCTTCGAAGATAACCATCGAACTGTATTTCAAACCGTCGAACTGCTCCTCCGTGATCGCTGATCATGCTACCTTATAAGTAGTTCCACTATGCCTTCACTTGCAATTAGGCTTCCCTCCTATATTCGAATTTGAATGTGAGCAACCGTTGAAGCCACGTCACCGTACATCTCTTTGTTGATCCGCTGTTACTCAAATCTTATAACAACCAATATTAACTGCCACGTGTATGATCAGGATCGAAGACCTGACTGGTCTCCCCATATTACCCTTACTTTGCCACTCGTCGAATTGTCACTGGCTAGCACAAAATATGTAGCCAACAGTAAGTTAACACAAATTCACATAAGTTATCTAATAAAAATTTGAAAAATATAAAATCATGTAAATTTTTACGAACTCACATAATTGATTTTACAAAAACGCGCAAGTTAACACAAATTCATATAAGTCATCTCATGAAAATTTGAAAAACACATAATGGCATAAGTTTTTACGACCTCACATAAGTGATTTCATAAAAACAAGCACGTTAACACAAATTCATATAAGTTATCTCATGAAAGTTTGAAAAATAAATTTTTACGACCTCACATAAGTGATTTTACAAAAATATGTAAATTAATACAAATTCGCCATAAATAAACTCATAAAACTTTTGAAAAACACAAAATCACGCAAGTGATCTCAGGGTTCGTTTGGGATCTCAGGGTTCATAAGTGATCTCACAAAATCACAAAAACACGTAAGTTAACATAAATTCATGTAATTTATCTTATAAAAATTTTGCAAAACACAAATCTCATAAATTTTCACGAACTCACATAAATAATATTATAAAAACACGTAAGTTAATACAAATTCACCATAAGTAAACTCATAAAAATTTTGAATCAAGGTGCACAGGGTTGCACATTCAAACACTACCCTTATAACAAATATGGTTCATTAATTATTTTTTTTTAAATTGTAATATTATTAATTTTTTTTGGAGGCAGTTAAGCCATTGTTTTAACTCATGAAGCTCATCACGAGTCTCACCTCGATGATATAAATCTTTTTAGACCACAACGTATAGATATTTTAGAAAGAAAAAAATTAGGTCATAGTGACATTATTTTATTACATTTGTCTTCCAAAATGTAAATAATCTAATTTTTAAATAATATTTATTAATCGTTTTTTTTTTCGGAAATGCTGGAGACCCCCAGCATTTAGGCACCCCCAGCACTCGCAGTGCCACATGGGGGGCTGCCAATGGCTGGAAAAAAAAAAAACAGTTTTTTCAGCCAATCACAAAGGACTCCCAGCACCTCCACTGGAGGTCTCAAGCTTTATTCTTTTTTTTTTCAACTAAATACCATACACTAACATGGTTATGGTTATCAGATCGACATGATCTTTTTTTATGATTAATCTATATGTTATGGTCTAAAAAATGAGTGATTCGATTATCTAGATAGGATCTATGGTAGGTTGCACAGGTCAAAACAGATGGAGAGGAGCTACTTTCAATTTTTTTACATTTAAAAAATTCAAGGATTATTATCACTTTAAATTACTTTTTAATTTTTTTTATAAACGATTAATTATATTCAAAATATAGGCTCGACATAAAAAAATGGGGAAATATCAAATAAGTGGGACAACGAAAGATTATTTGTATTTTTATGGTGGTGCAATTTTACTATGTACACGGTGCAAGTCCTCATTGTGTATCAGAGTTGCATCACAAAAAATTTCATCTCCAGTGCAATAATTTCTCCACTATTACATTTATTTATAATTTCTCCTAAAAAAATTATACTTAAAACGTATGCGAAAATATTATATGTATTTATGTTTTTTTTTGTAATAGGGAGATTACATAAAATAGGAAGAATTAAAACTAATTTCAAAACACGTGAGAGTATAATTTAATTGCATAAAACATGAAACTTAAAATAAAAATAAAATAAAATAAAATTGCAAAACCATGCGGAATTTTACATTTTTGCCCCTTTCATATTTTGCCCAAATCCTATCTTTCTTTTTTCTTTTATTTCTCTCCCCCCACCATCTCTAATTTGTGGCCACCTTTCGTCTACCATCTCCAGTAATTCACCACGAATAATATTAGAGATCATAAAAAATATATCACGAAATATTTCATGAAGATTTTTCATCCTTTGATTAGTGTGTGGTATTTTATTATATGTGTAATCTAACAGTAGAGGATCTTTCATGATCATTTTCATGATATTTTTTTCATGATCCCTAACATTACTCGCTCGACCACCCCTCCCACATATCATCAACCTACGCACTTCCTAATGCCTCTTTTAATGCCCTTTCCTACTCCCAGCCCCTTTCTTCTCCACCACCGTTACCGTCACCATCGCTAACCTTGCCTTCCTTTTCTGTCTTCGTCTCCCCCTTTTTCTTTCTTCCTCTCCATTTTCTCTCTTTTCACTTACCATCTTAAAATTGATGTAATATTGATTGATATATTTAATGGTGTGTTGAGCTCTCTCCTTTATAGAGGAGAGGGAGAACAATTACAAACCGAAAGTAGAAGCACAAACCAAACAACATTATTAAAGGTATATTATTAAAGCATACTAATTATTATACTAACCTAATTATTAAAGCAGCACTTTACATGTTATATTCTAACAGCCCCCCTCAAACTCAAGGAGGATAGGAACTAATCAACTTGAGTTTGGAGAGAATAACAAAACAGAAAAAGAAAATAAAATAAAATAGGATAGGAGACACTGTATGGTCGTGTCGGACCGTTGTAGCAGATAAGGTCTGGACAGTTTACGAGGTCATGCCGGACCGATGTAGAAGCTAATCGGAATCAATGTCGAGACAGTTTACGGGGTCATGTCGGACCGTTGTAAAAGCTGACCGGAATCATTGTCGGGACAGTTTACGAGGTCATGCCGGACCGATGTAGAAGCTGACCGGAATCAATGTCGGGACAGTTTACGGGGTCATGCCGGACTGATGTAGATGACACTGTATGATGGTGTATATAGGCTGCCCAAAAGATATACATGTATATATATATCACGCCCTCAAAAGGCGCGCCCACTACATCAAAAGCCGTGCCCGACAGAAATCGTCGAGCGGCGAGCCATCAAAAGTTGCACCGGACACGCGGCGATGCACGTGCGATGCACATGATCGACAGAGTGTCGTGTCGTCCGCGTCGTCATTGTCTATATAAACCGAGGCGGAGGCTGTGCAAACCAAACTAGCTGAAACCTCTGAACATCTTCGTTCTGAAACACTCTGCAACCCAAAACATAGCCTCTTCTTCCCGTGGTCTGCTCACTCTCTTTCCAGACCTCAGCGAGTCCACAAGAGAGATAACCGGTGCGGTAGCCCTTGAACCTCAACCAAGCGCCCCTGGTTTTGCTCCGTTGACCTTTCCTATGCGATCTGTGGAGCAAATAATGGTAGCGCAATCAGATATTGAGGCCAATCAGTATACATTGAAGTCATGTGTGGAGACCATGATTGCAGTCACAAACTTGTCGCACCGGCTTCAGAGTAGGACAAATGAGGTGCAGCAGTTAAACGCCCAACTGGCTCTGCTTTAGCGCATGTATAAGGATGCGCGAGCAGTGATATGTGTGCTAAAAGCGGAAAACAAGGAGCTGAAGCGGAAGGCCACCGTTATGTTCCGATTTGGAGGTCCACCATATGCTGCAGTGGAGGAGCAAGGGGGAGTGAACGGGCTCGGCGGCGTGGGAAACACGGAGGCAACACCGTCAAGGGCCGTCCAGGACGGAGGTAAGAAGAAGAGACCGACGGCAGAGTAGAGAAGGGATAAGGAAAAAATCCTGCCTGTGTGTGGGTGTTTGTGGGTTGGTGGGGTTGTGTGGGTTTTGTTTTTTTTTTTTTTTTTGTAGAAAATCTGTTTCTATGGGTGGAGGCATACACTTGCTTTTACTGAAAGACAAAATGTAGTGGATGTTAATATTAAAATAAAAAGAAAGGAAAAGTGAGGGTTTAAAGTGAGAGAGAGAGAAAATCTGTTTCTATGGGTGGAGGCATACACTTGCTTTTACTGAAAGACAAAATGTAGTGGATGTCAATATTAAAATAAAAAGAAAGGAAAAGAGAGGGTTTAAAGTGAGAGAGAGAGAAAATCTGTTTCTATGGGTGGAGGCATACACTTGCTTTTACTGAAAGACAAAATGTAGTGGATGTCAATATTAAAATAAAAAGAAAGGAAAAGAGAGGGTTTAAAGTGAGAGAGAGAGAAAATCTGTTTGCCGGATTGAGAGAGTGGGTGTAAAGTGAGACAGAGAGAGAGGAGAGGTCAAAGCCAGAGAGCTCCGGCCTGCTTGAGGAGTGGGACAAGAGAGCCGTTGATGTGAGAGGCCATGACTCTGTCTATAGCTCCAACGAGTTTGCTGCCGATGAAGACGACAGGGACGGCGGAGGAGGTTTCGAGAAGGCTCATGAGGGCCTTCTCGATGTCTTTGCCTCTGATGGATCTTCGTCGAGCTCGTAAACAGTAGGGTTAACACCCATGCCGTAGAAAAGGCACTTGATGGCGTGAAATGGGTTTGACCGGAACAGTACTTGAGGATGAGCATGTATTAGCTGATGAGAAGAAAGAAGCTGGAGAGGATTGAGGCTAAGGCGACGATGACGCCGGAGGGATGAGCGGCGACGGAGACGACGCCGAGGCAGTGGTCGGTGTTGGTGGCGACGCTTGTGAGCTCGTCGGGGCTCCATACCCTCACCGTTTCATCCAGTGACCCCGTCAGAAGGAGCGCTGGCTGCTCATTCGTGGCTGGGACCCACGTCATCGTCCACACCGAGTCGTCGTGGTCATTGTCGACCGATAAAGGGATTGTGGTGGCAGTGATGAGGCTACAGGTGGTGAACACGAAGCAAGCTGTGCGAGCTGTGTGAGCTGGGTATTGGCTGACTGTCGCATGGGCCGACAGTGTGCAAGGTGGCGTGGGTCGAAGGAGATAAAGTGGGTGGTGGTGATTTTACAGAGTGAGGTTGCAGAGATGATATTATAGCGAAAGTGACTTTTGACACAGATAGCCCTTTGGCACCTCAATGGTATAGACTAGAGCATCGGAAAGGTGAGACCAAGGTGAAAGGAGATGAGGTATGTGTTGGAGAGGTTTCAATTGGTTGAGGTCCGGCGGGCGGTTAAGGCAAGGTTGCCGCTCGCCAGAAGGCGAAAAGCACCAAGAGCTTAACCTATAGCTCTGATACCATATTAGAATTAATGTATAGGGATAGAGAGAGAGAAACAATTATGTATGTATTGATATATTGAATGTTGTTAGTTACCTCCTTTATATAGAGGAGTTACAAGCTTACAAGCCAAAAGAGAAAACAGAATTATTAAAGCATACTAATTATTATACTAACCTAATTATTAAAGCAGCACTTTACATGTTATATTCTAACACTCTGAAATTGGTTTCGCCCATCGTGATTGCAATTGTGATCTCCACCACATCTCACAGTTTTTCTTTCACATGATCTCATCTTTCTTCCAAGCCAAAATCACACATGTAAAGGATAGTCTACTATACGAGGTTTTCACAAACTACTCTCTCTCTTCTCTCTCTCTCTCTCTCTTATGTTTTGTTATGACTTCTTCATCACTAATGTGGAGATAATGGGATGTTAATGTGGCAGAGAACATGTGGCGATAGGTTTACATTGGGCAACGAATGGCAGCGGTGGTGAGTTGGTAAAGGTAGCAATAACGGTGGTGTCAAGGGGGAAAATGGTTGAGGGTGGGAAAGGACACGCGTGGGGGGGGAATGTAAAATTTGGCATGATTTTGTATTTTTTTTTTCATATTCTATGCAATTAAATTATATTCGCATGTCTTTTCAATTATTTTTGGGGGGAATGTAAAATTTGGCATGATTTTGCATTTTTTTTTTCATATTCTATGCAATTAAATTATATTGGCATGTCTTTTCAATTATTTTAGGTTGTTCCCATTTTATTTTATTTTATTTTTGTAATTTCCCCTTCTTTAATTATATTTAAGTGGTATTATATAAACAATATAACCCTCCCTATCACTATAAAATTAAAGACTTGTTAATGTGATTCATATTTTAAAGATTGCTATTTGTGACATTATTGTGGTACAAAATATGGCTAAATTTTTTATTTGTACATCACTTTCCATTATATTTTATTCCTTCAAATTTTGCCAAATTTAAAAATCATATATTTAAATCTTTTTAACTATCTAAATTGTTTCACTTTTACTCTTTGAAAAGTCTTTAAAAAGGTCGTAGTTATATGATTTTTATACTAAAAGGTTAAATGTACGATTTAAAGTTAAGGGAATAAAATAATTGTGGAATTGAGTTCCACCATCTCTCTTCAAATCAAATTTTGGAAGGGAAGGTTGCTCTTTTATGGCTTTGAACATCTTGACTTTGATGCCACTTGTCAGACTGAGTTTCACCATCTCTTCTAAAATCAATTAGTGTTAGGAACAATTTCACTTTTGTCTTCTATGACATTTGATATTGTGCCCTGCAGATTCATTGATTGAGTAGTCTCAAAGAGTAACATTGTATATCAACAATTATATTCAATAATATTTGAGTAGGTAAATAATCCTATTACAAGTCGTCATATTTTTATTATATAAATTATAATAAAACCATTTTATTTTATAGTTAAATGAATGAATTTTTGTAAAAAGGCCAAGTTAATGACAGTCTTATAAGTTGTTAAGGTGGAGAAAATATAAAAATAGTTGGAATTCTAAGAAATTTTTACATAATTTTTTAAACTTATGGACACATACTTAAGAAACTAAAAAAGATTAAACACTCAGCACACGCACAATCTTTTTAATTCTTTTTAACAGTGTCTTTAAAATACAAGTTAACAAAATTATTTTACATTTTTCTACCTACTTATATATATATATACACATTTTATATATAAATCGAGACCCATGACCATTCATTGAGCAATTATTAACATTTCTCTCTATAAAATGAAAAGATTTTGTTATAATTTTGTATAAATAAAAAACAAAAACGAAAACAAAATGTATGTGTTAAAAAAAGAGAGCAAGAATATCAAATTTCAAATTTTATTTAATTCATTTGGATATTGTCCAAAGGATCAGGCTTATCTCTAATTTAAAATTTGGACTAAAGATGTTATTTGAACTTGTAGAGTCCACTATAAGTTTTGTTTTAACAATAAATTTAAAAGCACAAACCTCAAACACAGAATGAGATACATATGTCTCACATGAGATAGATCCAACATGATGTGGGACATGGGATCGACATCATGTTGGACCCACTCCATGTGAGACATATGTGTCTCATTCTATGTTTGGTGTTTATGTTTCTAGCATTACCCCTCGTTTTAATTATTTGAACTGTTTATTTTATAGAGCATTGCATCTATATTATTCATGAAAAAATTTAAGTCGATCCGATAATCGTAATCTCTTTATTTTATCGTAGTTTGTCTATAAAATAAATAATAATAAAAAAAATAGACGGTAAATGCATTTTTGAAAATATATCATAATTTTTTTTAGAAAAAAACACAATAAAATGAAGAGACTAAAGCACAAACAACCAAACGAGATTTTTTTATCAAAACGAGATTTATAATAAGCTTAAAGCACAAACAACGCCCCCAATCTAGATTTTATACTAGAGAGTAGCCCAATTCTTATCGAAACAGCAAAATAACCACACAGTTAGGTCGGTCCTTACATTATGAATGGGTCTCACTTTTAATAGTTGACTTCTAAAAATGTTAGGTAATATAGATGACCACCCAATAACTTCTATAAAACATCTTATTCATATTATACAAATCTCCAAATAAGATGCATACATATATATTCTTTTTGTTTTTTATATATAGTTGTTAAATCTCAAATATAAATTTGAGCTCTTGACATGTTTCATAATCAATATTATTATATGGCAAAATTAAACACAACTTTCTTAACAAAAAAGCAATCATTATGCAAGTCATATTTAAATACTACTCCATTCATAATTCATTTTGACCTAACATTTTAAGTGATCTCACAATTATTTTAAATCATAATCAAACATAATAACAAATCACTAAAGTCATAATAAAAAAAATCATAATTATAGATATAATACACACAAAAATAAAAAATAAATGCATTGTAGAATTCTCGAACTTCTAGTACTTATCAATCCCGTATATATGATATTTTTAAGAGAAATTACAAATTAGCCTATCTGATCAGAAATATAAGATTGTAATTTTTTCCTATATAAAAAACACAACTTAAATTACACTCTAAAACAATTTATCACTTTTTCATAAATATTGATCCTACTTCTCAATTATTATTATTATTATTATTTATTCTTTATTCTTTTAAATGACTTTATTGGTGATGGAAAGGGTGGGCCAACTATAACATTCGTAATTTTCTGCAATATTCCAACCATTGCTTTCCGGAAGGACAGCAAGAGCAACAACGTAACATCCAAAAATATAAATATAAATATATCCGTTAAAAAAGTATTAAAAATTTAAAATGTGTGAATAATATTCATTTATTTTGAGTGTGATTCACACTACATATTTTAAATTTCAGGATTAATTACATCTTCGATCCTCCATATATGAGATTTGTATTACTTTGATTTTTAATATTTAAATTATGTCAATTTAATTTATAATATATAAAAGTATTTCAACTTAATTTTTCAAGTACATTCTGTCAATATACACCATTAAAATTATGAGTAAATGCGTAATTTAAAGACTAAAACAGCACCCCCCAAAAAAAAAAAAATTAAAACTAGAAGTTTAATATATCAAGTAAAATTTTTACATTAATACACATATTGTGGGATTTTTTAAAGTGAACTTTCACATTTATAGCTGACTTTTATTAGAGTCTATTGACATTGTTAAATTAAATGACTAAATTGAAATATTTTTTTTATATATTGAGAATAATTGACATAATTTAAACATTAATGGTTAAAATGACACAAGTTGCCTTTGAGGACTAAAACTGCAATTAACCCTTTAAATTATGAAAACATTTAAGTTTTTTAACCCCCAAGGAATTAGGGATGTTGCAATGAGTGTTCGTGACAACTTGTCCTGAGTCTATTTCTTTGATTCGAATTGTTCATATTGTATGATTCATCGAGTAAATCATTCACACAAAAAATTAGATTAATTGAACATTTGTAGCCCCATTACAAGACCACAATTATTATTTTTTTAAAATGATTAATATAATTTTGATAATTTTTTTAAAAATAATGAGGACTTGATCATGAGACTATAGATGTCGAATTAACTTAATTTTTTTCATAAATGATATGTCCAACGAACTCTATAATATAAGCTGTTTAAATCAACAAAAAATGCTATAAAAAAAACTTCCAATGAGCCTCACAAGCATGGCTGTTGTGCCATATGGCACAATAGTATCCCCATATCCCCCTCAAAGGGAGATGGCATGGCTGTTGTGCGAAAGGCATATTAGTCACGGTAATGCGGCTATTTGAATCCGTTTCGATAATTAAAACCGTTTAATTTTTAGAATTTATTGAGTAGAATATATCTTTAAAAAATTAAATTGATCGGATATCGTTAATTATTTCATCGAATTACATTTGTATTTACAAAAATAAACAACAAATTTGATTTGAAGTATAAAACTAAATACAAATCTGATTCGATGGAGTGTTATTAATATTCGATCAATTTAATTTTTTGTATGTTCGACTTGATATACCTTAAAAAGTAAACGGTTTAGATTATCAAAACGGTCCCGAAATGAGCCAAATGGCCGCACACACGCTTTGTTTGGTTTTGATTTTCAAATTTCACTTTTCAGAAAATTTTCCTTTTTTGTTTTCCATATTTTTTTTGTTTTCACTAAATTTTTTTAATATTTTAAGTATTTTTTAAATTTTTAGACACACCTAACATAAATATACTTTAAAAGTATAATATTTGTGAAAAAAATCTTTAAAAAATTCACTAAATACCAAAAATAAAAAAATAAAAAATTCAATACATTTTTTGTATTTTTGTGTATTTATTAATTTTTTAAAAATATTTTACTTTTTAGATACATCTAAGTAAGGTGCATTTAAAAAAAAATTAAAAAATTACTTAAGTTTTTAAAAATATACACTAAAAACAAAAAAATACGAAAATTAAAATACTTAATTTTCAAAAAATTGAAACTAAACACAATGCCATTCAAATAAACAAAGATTAAATATATTTTGTTTTCTTATACTTTACTCTAGATCTCATATTGTTCCATTATTATTGATGATGCAGTTTTTGATGGTAGGACAGGTTAGACTGATCCACGCTCCTCAAACCTAACGTCCGAATGACCAAGCCCACCAGAGAACCTGCACAAGAGTTCAACGGGGAACGGGGAGTTCCCCAGCGAACCCTCCGACGAGCAAGTTAGAGAGAGAGAGTGGAATATGTAGATAGATTAGAGATAGAAAAGCTTAACTTTCTTCTTGTCTTCAACGTTTGCTTATATCCTTTGGTAATCATTTCATTGTCCCTTCCGACCTGTCACCTTGGCCAAAAGTCTATGCTGTAACTTACCTTGTTCAAGGTGAGGGCGTGTTGTCCCGACGGAGAGGTGTTGTCGTACTAAATACAGTGAGAGGCTGCATTAATGGCGATATGCAGTGACAATAACTTCGCAGATCTTTGTCTGCTGATGTAGCTTGCCCTTTTACCTGCCACGTGTTTGAATATCATTGGTCCTTGATGCCATGTTGACTTCCAGATAGTGCTGGGCCTTATCAGTTGGGTTATGTATTGGGCCCTAAGTGGTAGGCTTGGGTTGTTCATAGTGGGTTATGATCTTTATGGGCCTACCCACGTCAGTAGTCCCCCATTCCAAGTGCAGCTTTAGTCCAACGAAGGGAATAATGAGGAAGATAGGGGTAGAAGGTCGAGGGAAAGGAACGACCGACCAGAAGTGGCCGAGTGGAGGGACCGACCGTGAGGAGGGCCGACCGCGAAGGGTGACCGAGTGGAGGGACCGATCATGAGGAGGGCCGACCGCAAAGGGTAGCCGAGTGGAGGAACCGACCATAAGGAGGGCCGACCGCAAAGGGTGAGGTGGCGGGGTGCGGGGCTCGAGAGGCGGCGTGTCACGTGATGACTTGAAGTGGAAAACACAGGGTAGGGGAAGGGGGCAATGAATCGTGGTCGTACACGTGGCAGCATCTCGTGGTGGGGGAGGTTAGGCGTTGGGCCAGAAGTGAAACGATAGGTCATTATAGAGTGTTGAAAGGACAGTTTTAGCGGTGTTTTGAAAAATTTTCAAACTGGCGAAATTTAATAGGGACCCTTGGAATACGGGCAAACCTTGGGCCTTTGGGATTATTCGCTTTACCTATCTTTGTGCAAAACATCAAAACATTCCAAGCGTAAACTCTTTCGTTGCTAACGATATGCCCTTGCAATACTTCTTGAATTTTCTTGCGCCTGCATCCGAAGATATACGGGAGAGATGGCACAAGAGGAAGCAACCACTGCAAGGGTTGATCCCCTAGGGGATGATGACGCGGTTGACCTGACGGAACAATATAGGAGGGAGAGGCAAATGGAGAAGTCAGGGGAGCCGACGGGTTTACCTCGTCCGGTGACAATGATAGCGGCTCCGAAGCCAATTAGCCAGGCTGAGCCAGGTCACTGGCATACAAAGGCCGACAAGTCAACCGTTACGGAGGAGAAATTTGAGGGTATGCGGAAAAAATACCAGGTGCCTGAAGAAATAGAGTTAATGTTATCGACAGCAACGGAGAGGCCATCCGACGCCTAGCCGGGGGAGCTTGCCCTCTACGAGGAGGCGTTGAAGGGAGGGTTGAGGTTGCCGGTTCCACAGGTGGTAGTGGATGTCCTCAACCGACTGGAAGTGGCGCCAGGCCAACTAATGCCCAACGCATGGAAGATTGTACTGGCCTGTGCAAGTGCGTGGCTGAAGACGAACGAGGGGAAGGCCATGACGGTGGACGAGTTTTTTGCCTGCTATAAGGCCTCGGGCCAGCAAGAAACTTGGGTCACTTTGTAGGCGGCGGCAGGAAGGGGTTTGGTCGCGGGGTTGCCGTCATCAATTAAGGGATGGAGGCCGCGGTGGTTCTACGTATCCGCGAACGGCGGAGTTAGAGTACACATGGTGTGGAGAGTACCCACCAAGTCTATGGAGCCGAAGCTGGTAGTGGCCGTGGAGAAGAGGGTAAAGAAGGTGAAGGCACGGAGGGAGAAGGAGGGCATCAGATGGGACGACCTCGTTCAGCCGTCAGCTTTGTTTACCGCAGGATTGGGCCTTCAGCCGACCAGCGGGGATCTGCCACCGGCAGAGCTTGAGGCGAAAAGGAAAGTGTAAAAGGCGGAGGACCGGACCATTTTTGCCAAAGCCAATAAGTTCAAAGAAGCGTAATTAGGCCTGCCACCAAAACCGGTCGCGAGAGAAAGAATTCGACCCGCCCCAAGCCGCTGGGGGAAAAAGACTTGGGCAGTTTTGAGCCACGATCGCCCCCCGTTGATCCAGTGAAGGAAAGGGCAAACAATGAGGGGAAGGTCTTGAAGAAGAAGAAGAAGATGAGGGTTGCCCCTGAGGGGGCCTCAGATGCGCCTGGATCGAAGAAGGCCAGGGTGGGTGGTGAGGGCACTCTGATGGCGGAGAAGAGATGGGAGAAAGGGGTGGAGGCTGCTCCAGAAATAGTGGCTGCCCCAGAGGCGCAGGGGGAGAAGAGTCAAGGGGTCTCAGAGGAAGAAGGGCACATAGGCGCCCTCGACCCCAAGATGCAATTGGAGAGTGGGTCAGCTGACCCTAAGGAAGTGATGGAGCAGCAGCCCAAGGGGGGCCCTGCACCCCAAGGAGAAGGAGCCAAACTGACGACTGCTATCTACCACGCTTGCGCAGTGTCTGGGCGGCTAGAGGGAGAAGAAGGCCCAGCCAGGGAGGCTGCAGATCGCCTTGTGAGGATTGTGGACGACGCAGTCGTGCGCTCGGTGGCCAAGTTCAATAAGGTTGAGCTGCTAAGGGGGTTGTGCTCTGCCCAAATTGAGGCAACTACCTTGGCAGGGGCTCTGCTGAGAAAGGCGGCGGCTGCTGCGAAGGTCAAGTCGGAGGAGGCTAAGGCCCAACTTGCAAGTTTCAAGAAAGAGAGTGCAAGCTGGAAGAAGGCTGCGCGAGACGCGTATGCCAGGGGTTGGCAGGAGGCTGAGAAGGCGAAGAAAATGGAAGTGTTGGCGATCATCTAGTGTAATGTTGCCGCTCGAGCCCATGCTGAGCTTCTTACGGTCAAGTTGGAGCTAGAGGACGAACGCTGCAAGGTAGTGTCGCTCGAGTTCCAGCTGGTTGGCGAACAGAAGAAGCTGGGGGATGCTCAGAATGCCTGCACGGTCACCACCGAGCGATTTGAAGAGGCTATGATCAACAATGAAGAACTGCGCGCCCAACAGATCAAAGAGAATGATGAAGCAGACGTGAAGATTGCTAGGCTGCAGAAGGAGCTGGAGGATGAGCGTGCTAGGGTAATTGAGGAAAGGGCAAGATTGTAGAAGGAGTTAGAGGAAGAAAAAACCAAGGTGGCGTCTGAAAGGGCAGCATACCCCGATCTGTGCGTTGCAGCAGTAGAGTAATTCAAGGGGTCTGCTAACTTCCAGATGGCGATCGACGCCGCGGTCGCCAGCAACTTGGCAAGGGAGGTGTCTGGGGGGGCGAGCCCGTCGAGAACGACCGTTAGGGGCAGGACTGAAGTAGAAGTTATTGAGAGCTTCCAGCAGTCGGACTTCTACAAACACGAAATGGTTGAGTTCTGGGATAGTGGATGGAAGATGTTCAAGCGGAAGGCATAAGAACTGTTCCCAGACTTGGACCTTAGCGGTGTAAGGATTGATGAAGACGACATGGCCCAGACCCCCCTAGATGAGGGCGTTGAAGAAGAAGACCTTGTGTCAAGTGAGGAGGAGTGACTGGTGTGAACAAAACCTGTACTTAGGGTTTGTTTTGTGTTTTTGTTTTTGTTTTTTTGTTTTTTTTGCTTTTGAATGACTGTAAGAAACTTATGTATAAGTTTGTGAATAAATAAAATTTTGAGTCTTGTTTTCATGTTATTGCTTTTGTTTGCGCATCTGAAATGAATGAGAATGGCGACTTGTATAAGGCTTATGTATAAATCATTGTGAAGTGTAAAATGTAAGGAAAGCTCAATGTAAAGTGGAGTTTAACTTGTAAGAAAAATTCAATGCAGAGTGAATGTGGGAAAAACTCAATGCAGAGTGAATTTTAACTTGTAAGAAAAATTCAATGCAGAGTGAATGTGGGAAAAAACTCAATGCAGAGTGAGTTTTAACTTGTAAGAAAAATTCCATGCAGAGTGAATGTGAGAAAAACTCAATGCAGAGTGAGTTTTAACTTGTAAGAAAAATTCAATGCAGAGTGAGGTTTATGGATCCCGACCCAGTGTAGAACGAGTTTGATTTGGAAAATGTTGGACTGGAATATAACCAAGTATGGCCACTATGCTTATGATCATGAAGTCGCAATGGTGGCTTCGGCCTGGCTGGGGCTTGAAGTAACTCAGTCTGGCGGGGCTCTGCATGCTCAGTCTGGCTGAGGCTTTTTGCACTCAGTCTAGCTGAGGCTTTAAGTGATTCGGTCTGGCCGAGCTCTTCATACTCAGTCTGGCTGAGGCTTTTTGTGCTCGGCCTGGCTGAGGCTTTAAGTGACTCGGTCCGGCCGAGCTCTTCATGCTCAGTCTGGCTGAAGCTTTTTGTGCTCAGCTTACCTGAGGCTTTAAGTGACTCGGTTTGGCCGAGCTCTTCATGCTCAGTCTGGCTGAGGCTTTTTGTGCTCAGTCTGGCTGAGGGCTTTAAGTGACTCGGTCTGGCCGAGCTCTTCATGCTCAGTCTGGCTGAGACTTTTTGTGCTCAGTCTGGCTGAGGCTTTAAGTGACTCGGTCTAGCCGAGCTCTTCATGCTCAGTCTAGCTGAGGCTTTTTATGCTCAATCTGGCTGAGGCTGCAATCAAAGCGTTATTGGAATACTACAGATAACTGAAATATAAGCTTGCTGTCATACAAAGTGTAGCCCATGGGGTCATAAAGTTACACTATATGAGGAGAAAATGAGAAGATAGATTGTCAAAACGAACATACAACATTTTGGACGATACAAAAATACAACTTTTATTGAAAATAGCGCTTCAAATGTTCAGCGTTCCAAGGATGGGGGAGGTCTCGACCTTCCATGTCCTGAAGTCGGTAAGTGCCCGGACGTGGTCTGCCTTTCACAACGTAAGGTCCCTCCCATTTGGCTGCCAGTTTGCCCTCAGTTGGATTTTTGGTGGCAAGAGTTACTCCTCGCAAAACAAGGTCCCCCACGGCGAACTCCCTTGGTCGGACTCTGCGGTTGTAGTGTGTTCTCATTTTCTGTTGGTATGAGGCCCGTCTGACTGCAGTTGTTTCTCGGAGCTCTTCAATCAGGTCTAGGTCTGCCCGACACAGCTCTTCAGTTAGTTCTGGATTTAGATGTAGAACCCTTGAGGTAGGAAGACCGATCTCCACTGGGATGACCGCCTCTGCGCCGTATGTTAAGCAAAAAGGGGTCTCCCCAGTGGGAGTTCGAGCGGTAATGCAGTAAGCCCAAAGTACATTCGGTAACTCCTCAGACCAGAGTCCCTTAGCAGCTTCCAGCTTAGTTTTGATAATCTTGAGAAGAGAACGGTTGGTGACCTCAACTTGGCCATTGGCCTGTGGATGGCCTGGGGAGGAGAAACATGGCTGGATTTGGAGCTTTGCACAGAATTTCCTGAATTTGGCATTATCAAATTGTTTGCCGTTGTCGGAGACGATGGCTTGAGGAATGCCAAATCTGCAGACGATCGACTACCAGATGAATCTGGTTGTGTTCCGTTCGGTAATGGTGGCAAGGGGTTTTGCTTCAACCCATTTGGTGAAGTAATCGATGGCGACAATGGCGAATTTGGTTTGGCCTCGTCTAGTGGGCAGTGGGCCAACCAGGTCGATCCCCTATTTGGCAAAGGGGTAGGGACTGCAGAGTGTAATCAATTCTGTGGGAGGGGCGTGGGGAATGTTGGCAAAATGTTGGCACTTGTCACATTTGAGCACAAAATCTGTTGCGTCTTGATTGAGAGTAGGCCAGAAATAACCAGTGCGAAGTCTTTTGTGGGCCAGGGACCTGCCGCCCGAATGATTGCCATATATACCCTCATGGACTTCTCTCATTACATAGGTGTAGACGCGCCCGCGTGGGGCCTTCGTGCTACAGTTCGGACTCGATTTTTGTCACGGTTCTTAATCTGAACCAAAGAGTCCAAATCCGGCAAATCGTTTTGAGAAAAACAGATTTTTAGAAAAAAAGTGTCAAACATGGACTGCTTTGCCAGATACAAAGTCGCCACCTAAATATTTTATTTTGAAAAATTTAGGAAACCCTAACTCGGTGTCAAAGGCCACGTGTCCGTCATCACCAAAGTTGCCTCAGCTTGGGAACTCGGGTACGATTGGGGAAGGTCAGCTATGAGCACCCCCTCTCGCCCGATCCGAAGATCGGCCTTTACTAACCATGATATCCGATTTTGAAAATATTATGTGTTCTTATTCCAATTAATTAGCTAGAATTACTATGTGATGCGCACAACACAAAAATATAGACTAGATCGCCTAATTTGGAACGAAACATTGCATATCCGTTTGTTTGAAAAACAGTTTGAAATTTGCTACTCGCAAGTAGGCTAAAGCACGGATTTCAACGAGTTGTTCCAACTCAAACAATCCAACCTTCACCCACAGGCATTCAAGCAGTTTATATCACATAAGCATCTAGCCACATGGTAAGCATGATGTCATGTTGACATTCACACTCATGCAAGATGCTAAAGCAGAAAAATACTTATAATGTACTCCGAGCCAAGACAAGAACATGTTAGCAATCAATGCATGATCCAAGTCCATGTTAAGTGGCTAATGCAATGCATACAGAATGCAATCTAGAATAGGCTCGGCTAATCTAAGGATGACATGTGAAAATGCACAGATAGCATGTATTCAAGTTAGATTTGAAATACTTTATGCAGTTAGCATGATGCGCCGAGCCTGGTGCATGCAAGACTAATGAATGATGCACGCATGCATAGCATAAGGTATGCTAAAGTACTAATACTAACCATCAAAAGCAGGTAAGTAAAAGGGAGAAAGAAGTGGGGGGTTGGAAGACATGCACACACGCACCCACACTTATTACAAATTTGCCATCGCTCGGAGGGACCGGAAGAATAATACAAATTAATTAACTACAAGCTAATTAAATATTACAGACCAATTAATTAATTAACAAATTAACTAATCTAATAAAAGCAGTAAACAGCCTCGGGAAGAGGGCCCAATGCAATGCGCGCTCGGCTCCGCTCGGAAAGCCATTGCCATGCACAAGTTGCCTTTGCTTTGACTGTTATCCTTCTCTGAAGACAGCACAAATCTCAGGGTTGCTTCCCTGAATGCTGTGGAACACCACCAGCTGAGGGAATTGGTCACCGGCCACAAATTAATCCATCGGCCTCTTATGGATGGCCGGTCGGCACTTCAGATGGCCGGCCGGCCAAATCTTCCTGTAGAATCTGTTTTTGACAGCAGCAGAGGGCAAAACATAGCATGGCAATGCATTTCAAGCAATGTATGCACCAAACACACCCCTTATCATATTCATGACTCAAAGGGATATGATTCTCGATTCTCGGACCACCAATCGCGCATTTCCATGCATGATGGCCCAATGAACCAAGTATGCATTTTGATATGGAATGCAATGCACATAATCAAGCAAAGGGGGCTCAACCTCCATCACAATCAACTCAAGAGGTGAAGCATGCATGCCAATGCAGTGCATCCTAGGTATGGAGGCTAGTATGCAACATGGCAATGCAATGTGTAATGTAGGTTAGGCACACAACCTAGGTAAAGAAGCATGTAAGGCATGAAGCAATGCAATCTACAAGTATGCAAGACACAATATGGATGTTCAAGCATGCAAGCAAGCATGTGACTTCATTCAATCATGCAACAAACACACTAGTATGCAACAACACACAAGGTGAGCATGCAACAACATGCAAATGGGTGGACTTAAACTAATTTAGGCAGCCCTCAAACAAGCCTAAAACAGTGGCCAATGCTATGGAAATGAGGGCCTACACACACACACACATGTACATGTTGATGGGCCAACACTTAAGCATCAAACAAGGAATCTTTAAGCACACTTAAGAGAGCTTAAACATGAACAATTAGCATGCAATGTAAACTCTAGAAATCATGTTACTAATGGTGCCAAACCAATTTAAACAAGACAAACATGGCATGCAATTGGTCCAAGTACTTGAGGCAAGCCAAGGAGACTTAAATCATGGCTAAGTCAACCAAGCCTTACAAGGTCAAGAGGACTTAAAACAGGTTCAAGGCAGACTTAGACAATGCCAAGGGAACACCTAGATGGCATCTAAGTGACTTAAACATGCAAGCATACAAAGGAGCACATTCATGGAGCATGAGGCAACAACCTTTTAAAGCAACAAAGGAGTATCAAATGCAAATATGCAAGCATGTTATAAGGACTGAAATAGCATGGTAAGTGGTTCCAAACCACTGAAATAGTGCAAGTAATGCATGCTACACACTCACACACCTAAGGCTAACAAGCCAAAATGCAAGGTGGCTATACTAAGCATGCTATGGTCGACCAAAACAACCAAGAACAGAACTTAAGCATGCTAAAATAAACACAAAAGCTTCACAAAGCTTTGCCAAAATCATACTAGAACAAGGATCAAAACCTAAAGCATGTTAAGGCCAAAACATGGCATTACAAGGCATGTATGCTAAACAAGCATGGTGTACCCAAACCAACTTAACATAATGTTACATCATGGCAATATAAGCACAAAAATCAGTTAAGGCATGATCAACATGAAACAAAACTAGATGCTCCCTCAAGAGGCAAAAATGGCCATTTTCAAGGATAACAAGGAGAGGGGGTGGCCCTCTCCTTCTTAAGACCTCAAGGCACCATCCTCATCACTGAAATCCCTCAAGATTTCAGTGGTGAGGCGACCCAAATACAATGGTCCCGGAGCTCACCAAAATGGCACAAAAAAAGGGTCAAATAAGCCCTAAAAGGGGTCAAACAACCTCAAGGCTCAAAACACCCTTGACCAACTATTTAAAGGACTCAAAAACAGAACTTTTATATGTTATATGCTAAGCTCAAAAACAGTTGCAAGATAGGCAAAAAAGCTATGCAAAAAGGGGGGATTTAAAGGTAAAGTTGTTACCCTTGTAGACCTCCTTCACAAACAATGCTCCAGCTAGTTCTTTGAGTTCAAAACCACCCAAGAACACCAAGAACAACCCTTTGGCCCCTCAGCAACCAAGAGAAGGTGTAATACCATGTGTTTGTGCCCAAAAGTAAGACACAAATACACTTATACACACACAAAGGCAAAAAGAGAGAGAGATATAGAGATAGGTGATACACAAACCCTAACCTTAATCCAGAGCTCCCTCTGTATTTTTTTGTCCAACCTAAAAGAGGGAGAAGAGGTCTCCTCTTATAGAAGGTTCAATCTTGCAAGCTTACAAGACAAGTTAGCCAAGAGGGAGATCCCTCCATATACGTGTATGGAGGGAAACAAAGTGTATGCCAGCTAGCATAAAATATCTGCAAAAGCAGATGCACAGTGGTCGGTCGTCCAAAAATGCAATTTGGCCAAAAAAGATGGCCGGTCGACCATCTATAGTGCCGGCCGGCCAAACATTTGGCCGGTGGCAACAAAACACAGCCAGTGGCCTTAAGCCATGGCCGGTGATGTGTGGGGATGGCCTGCAAGCCATTCCCTGCCCCTCCAAGGCAAAACACAAGTGTTTGGTGCAAAACCAGACACAAAACAGTCGAGTCGAGAGATCCTGAGGCAAGGCGCGTAGCCGAGACCTCCGGGAACTCAAGACAAACACAAACAAGGATGATCACCGGGTGTTCAAGCGGTGACGTCCAAGTCTTGAGGATGGTCAAAAATGGGGTGTCTACAGTTGCCCCTCTTTGACAGAACTCGAAAGTCATAACAATGACGGGAATGACTGTCAAAGCCCAGAGACGACCCATTTTTGACAAGGCCGAAGGCTTAGACAGATATGCAAGACAGACAAGATATGCGCCCGAAGGCAGGGGCAAAATGCAACCGACAATGCATGAAACCGAGCATAACTTATGATCATGCAAAGAAAGCTGTAACGAAGCATAACATGCGATAGTTTTAAGCTAGCATAGAACAATCCAACTACACTACAATGCAAAAAGGATGTAATAGAATTATGCAATTCTCGATACGTCTCACTCGGCGAATACAATACCTGTGCGGTTCGTCTGGTTGCACCAGCTTCAAATGTACATACAATATTGTGCCTGAAAGAGAAAAAAAAAACTCAACAGGTACAATATTGTTAGCAACATGCATGACAATGCAAGATGAATGCAAAATGATATGCAATATATACAAAACTATGTACAATAATGCAATTGGATCATGATCCAATCATGAGCGGTTTAAAAACACACAAATGTCAAATAGATTGATGGAGATGCAAAGTCCGTCTACCATAGAAAAGGTGCCGCAACCCTCAAAGCGCGTACACATGCAGAACTATGAGTGATGTAGACTGACACAAGAACAAGTAATTGGGTGGAATGACATAAGTGGAGAAGTGACCTGCTAACGAAAGACCAATGACCCTAATGCTGGATGCAAAAATTATACTACAATGTAATATGTACAACGGAAATGGCGCGCAGGCCAAACCAAATCTTGCCTAGGAAAGGCATGGACACATACAAGCCGCGTCTAACACAGAAAAGGTGCCGCAACCCTCAAACCAACATACCAGTGTGGAATAGGCGCGTACACATGCAGAACTGTGCTTTAACGTGAAAAGTATGGGCACATACCAGACCAAGCTCAACAAGGAAAGGCGCAAGCCATAAATGGAGGTGATGCAGTGGATACATGCAAGCTATAATGCAATATACAATGGAATGGAATATATACAATGGATAAGGCACGCGGGCCAAACTAAATCTTGCCTAGAAAAGGCATGTACACATACAAACCGCGCCTAACATAGAACGGTCATACAGAACTATGAGTGTATAGACGTGAAAAGTATGGGCACACACCAGACCAAGCTCAACAAGGAAAGGCGCAAACCCTAGATGGAAGTGATGCAATGAATGCATGCAAGCTACAATTCAATATCTACAATATGCAATGGATGGGTGGAAATGCGATATTTACAGTGATGCATGACATATGCACTATTGGTAATGAAATGCATGGCATATGCAATGTATACAAGGGATGCATGTCATATGCACTATCTACAATGAATGCATGACCTATGCACTACTTACGATGCAATGCATGACATATGCGTTATTTGTTTTGGTTTTATTTTTGAAATGCATGAAAAGTGCATGAAAAGGGAAAATGCATGGCAATGCATGTTGCTCTCTTTTTTTGTTTTTCTTTTGAAAATGCATGATACTACATGATTGTGTGTTTTTTGGTTTGTTTTTGTAATGCAAATGATGCATGTTGACGTATGTCGATGCAAATGCGTGGCAATGCACGTCTTTTGGTATGCATGGCAATGCATATGATCTTGAATGTGCGACAACGCATGTCGCTCGAAATGCTTATGAACTCGAATGCGCGACCATGCGCATCGCTTGAAATGCAAGATGATGCATGTGAACTTGCCAAAAGTCGTTTGGGCACGACAAACACCGAAGGACTTGCACCTTCAGAGGATTTAAGGTCTCCTACACCGAGCGCATTTAAGGTCTCGCCAGACCATGGAAAATGCATAGCAATGCAAGCATAATGACGTATAACTCAACACGTGTTTGCAAAACAACGCATGTGGGGCAACTTTCGAATCTTAAAGGATACAAAAAGGATACAAAAAGGATACACCTTGCACATATTCGAGTGCCACGCACAGAAGACACGGTCCGAGGTCAAAACGGAGGCCGATTGAGCTTCGGAAATGCACTGTCTTGCACTGTCTTGAGAAATAAATACCCCAAACTATACATCTGACCCAAACAAGGTTGTAGGAGGCTCACCGGCCATCAGGAGAGGTCACCGACCATCTACCGGCCATCATAAAAGTCTACCGGCCAACAGTGTGGCCGACCGGCCAAACATGCGTGAATCGAGGCAGTTTGGTCTTTTCGCCTTGGGTCTTTTAAAATAGGGTTTCAAACCCTATTCTTTTCATTCTCCTTGGCCGAAATTTCACCCTCTCTCTCTCTAGGATATTTTCTTCCCTTCGCTCCTCTATTTTCTTGCGTTTCGCGCCCGTTTCATCGTTCGATTTGCGAAGTTCTTCGCGTTTCGAACATTTTGAACCGAACATTTCTTCGTTTCGGTGTTTCTTTTGCTATTTCCACCTTTTAGGGTTTGTTCCCCTCGAGTTTCTCTTGATTTCCGTGCCTTTTCATTTCCCGCCTATTCCGGCCATTTTCCGCCCTCTCGGGGTTGACTTTTTAGTTGACCTTTCGCATTCTCCTCCGATTTTCTCTCTTCCGGCCATCTTCACACCACTTTTGACATGGCGGATGATATTCCACGAGGCGGGACTCCCCCGGATCACGAGGTGGACCTAGAGGTCGAGCTCCTGCCCTTGAGCGTTCGCCCGTTCGACCCGGCGACCTACCGGCCGGCGGTTCACGTGCTTCCTCCCGACGGACTTCGTCAGTTCCAGAGTTTTGCGAGAGGTGTGCCACCAGAGCTTCTCCTGTGCGAGCCAGAGTCACACCTATCATACGGCGCTTCCGAGGTATATTCTTTCCCGTTTCATTTTCCGCAATGTAGAACACTTAACCGCCATAGTTGATTTTGTTCTTTTAACTACTTAACCCGGATACATCAATACACTGTATGTTGTAGTTGACTGTGAACACACTTGCACTTGATGTCTGTTTGAATCTGAACACGTGCACATACGTTGCATTGTCACTGAACCACCCAAACACACTGGCACATCGCATGTTGTAGTTCACTGTAAGCACACCGGCACCCGATGTTTGTTTGAATCTGAAACGTGTACTCACGCTGCATCTATGCTGAACCACTTGGAAACACTGACACGTATATGCCGTAATTCACTTCGAGTACATCGACACCCGATATCTGTTTGAATCTGAAAACGTGCACACACGCTGTATTGTCATCAATCCTGAATGTTCTTCAAAACTGTACATTGAACATTGCTTCGCAACTGTTGTTTTTGAACAGGGAGATTCCCATACTGTCCGTGGGCATGGGAATGTTGCCGCCAGGGATTGGTACATGGAGTTACCGGATGCAGTCCGTCACATTGTCGATCAGGCGGGCTTTGGCGCCTTCTGCAGAGGACTTTCTCGGCTTACTGCGAGCAGACCTCTCCTTGCTGCTCTAGCGGACAGGTGGTGGGACACCACCGATTCATTCCACCTCTCCGTCGCGGAAGACATGACGATGACTCCCTATGACTTCTCGATGCTCACCGGCATCGGGGTAGGGGGTGATTCGATCCCCTTCGACACAGAGATGGATGAGTGGTACGCTGCCCAGATACACTTGCTTGGCACTCAGCCGCCACTCGCTCAGGCAGGATATATGCGATATTCGTGGTTCTAGAGCCACTTCCGGGATCGGGCGCTGACCACTCAGTTAGGGGAGGAGCAGTACGCACGCGGCTTCCTCATGTTTCTATTGGGGACGACCATTTTCGCCGATCGGGCGAACACCGTGCCCCTCTACTTGCTGAGCGCTCTGGTGGACGTGACCAGGATCCTACGTTATAACTGGGGTGGGGCAGCCTTGGCCACACTCTACGGGTACATGAACTCAGCCTCCCATTGCAGTGGGCAGTTGCTCGGGGGTTACTGGCGAGCTTGGGAGGTACACCTCTTTCTCTGTTTTACATTTCTGCCTTTCATTTTCTGTACTCTGTACACTGCACACACTGCGGTCTGCTTTATGCTGACTGTATACTGCACACACGGCACACATACACTCTGCTTTACACTGACTGTACACTGCACACACTGTACACTCTGCACAATACACTGCACAGTACACAACTCTGCAATTTTTGCTTTATTCTGTATTCTGTTTTATCTGATAATCCTACTAGTATTCGCTCTGCAGTTGTGGGTCTACGCCTACTTTCCGAGGCTCGCGCCAGTGCCTGACAAGGAGACCCCTCTCGTCGTTCTGTTCTCACGCCGTTTTGACGTGAGGTGCGTGCGGAGGCCCCGGAAGACGTTTATCTTCTTCCGCCGCTACTTCGGCACCATCACCCCCGCAGAGGTATGTTCAACTTTTAGAGTTTTATTTGGCTTGGCTTTACACTGTATTTTCAATATCAGTAGATAGCAAACTACATGTCATTTACAGATCACTTGGTAGCCTTGGGCTCCATTACCTGCGATGATTCGGGATTGATTTCCTGGTGCAGAGGAGACTGCACGTTTCAGGATTTTGCTGGAGGGCCCGGTCTGTCGGGCTTGGTACCTGGGTGAGCATTTCCTACACCAGACCCTGGGCTTGCCAGAGCAGATAGTTTTAGGTCCGCCCCCTACCCACATGAGGGACACTGAGAGGTGCACTGCCGAGGAGATGGTCGATTACACGATCGGCTGGGACGCAGAGGGCTTTAGGGGCGAGGGCGACTACTCAGAGTACGTTCGGACGTATATTATGCGGCCTCTGAGCGGTGGCCGTCGAGCTGAGAGAGGGGGACCTGCAGCGCCGGTAGCTGGAGCAGGAGCAGGGGTGGGAGCAGGAGCGCTGAGGGTGGCTCGGGGCCGTGGCAGGAGTGGAGCTCGGAGGTGACAGGGGGCTAGTTAGCCAGCACTCCCGTGACGATGACATGCCGAGGGCGGGGTGGGGCGACTTACCAGATTTCCATTGCTCCCCCTCCGGCTGATCATGAGTTAGTCGGGTTCTACGGCTTACCTCCGGTATGTACTTCTGCGTTTTGCATTATGCACAGTTAGTTTATTTCAATTCATTTGATATTCCGCAGAACACTGATGCTTCTAACGCTTTTGCAGGCCTCTTCTGAGTACACTCGCCAGCCCCTAGAGCTGACTACCTCCGTGATGGGGATGCTCCAGCAGAGCCTCGACCTTCTGGCGATTTACAGCATTCCGGTATGTTTCTCTGACCGCGGTCTCAAACCATACATAAACTGTTTCACATACCTGATGCACAACACGACACTGGATACACTGCCCTCACAGTATCTGACATACTGTAGTCCACAGACTGTTCACAACACTATCTACGGCATTTACACTGTACTCATACCTTGCATTCTGCACTGTCACACTGCTCACGGCATTCACACACTATATTCATACACTGCATTCTGGACTGATATACTGCTCACAGTATTCACACACTATATTCATACACTGCATTCTATAGCATACTGATACACTGCTCACAGTATACTGATGCGTTTGCCTTTTGCGTTTTTCAGCCTCCCTTCTAGATCCCTACCGTGGGAGGTGCTCCAACTGGACCTTCTGTTCCTGCCGGAGGAGATGGCAAAGTATACCCCCGCACCAAGGCGGGGCGCACCCATGTTGGGAGTAGCTCACAGGCACCAGTTCCCGATGATGATGAGTCCGAGGTGGAGGCAGAAGCGGAGTTAGAGTCGTCCGAGGAGGAGACCGGAGATGGCACAGACTCAGATGACGGTGCCGATGACGATGCTCCTGGACCTTCGTCCAGGAAGAGGACGAGGACAGATCCGTAGGCCTGAGACCACTCGATCCAGGTTTTTGCTGCTTTTCTTCTTTTTATTTTGCTTTACTTTTGTTGGTAGCTTGAGTACCTTGTACTGCCGCAGGCAGGTTTTTGTTTTCTCTAAAACTTTGTACTTGAAAAAAATGATGAAATTACACAAAACTTTTTATCTGAAAAAGTGTTATATTTGAACATTTCATACATTGCATCGCATTGCATCATATTACACCTCAATGTAAATGAGATTGATCTTTTGTTTGAAAATCAAACACTTGTATTGTAATAACCAGATAATGAACCGGCCAATCGGCAAAACAACTCAAACAAACCATTGCTCATTCTGAACACACAGCCCATAACACAATGCTTAGTCCATTCTGCACACGGCGAATACTGAACAAACAGTCCAATCTGAAAAGACGGAAGACAAAGGTGGAAGTTGCTGGAGCTGAAACACACTTAGATGCAATCCGGAGCCCATATGTTCACTGTTTCCAAGTGTCCCGGGTTGAACCCCTGTGGTTTTATGAAAGAACTAGGTCACATTTTGCACAAACGTGGAGAATGGCACAGCACTCTGAGCACACAAAACGGTTAATTTTTGAAATTGAAAAAGGGTTTTTCAAACCGGGGTATTGAGCCTACAACTGAACACCGTGAAAAAGACTCGACAGCGAAAGCAGAAGGGTAGACTACCTAAACACAACGAGACACGCTCGAAACAGACTCAAAACAAGAGTTGAGGTAGACAAAACAAAAGACACGACACACAGACGTGTTATAAAGACAAGAGACCTCTCAAATCACGAGGAGCCAGTTTCTTCGGGTATTATTTCCCATCCTTTCTAATTTGCAATTCTTACATCACTCGGCCCTCAGGCTTGGTCTTTCTCTCAAAACCCCTTTTTGCTCACTCTTATTCTCAACTTACACCTCTCTATTCTTTATTCTCTCATTTTTATCCCTCCCCGGGTTTTTTTAATGGATGAATAGGAAGTTGTGGGTTCACACCCGATGCGGTTAGCTCGTGGCTACTTCTTCTGGTAGCGTTTGGTTGATGCCATAGATAAGGGAACGGAGTACCTTGATCCCTTCAGATTCGTGCTTCGCGCTTGGTTTGATACCTCGTTGCTCGGAGGTTGAGAGAGCTTTCAGCCCTTAAATAACAACTTCAGTTGTGCCTTCTTGGCAAGTATATTAGCGATGGGGGAAAGACAGAACACCTGACTCAACTGTACTCCTGATTCATTATTTTGACCATTTTTCATTTTTGGTTTTCTACTAAAATAGTTTTGACCAAAATGAGAGTCAGATTAACATACTTGTTTAATTTTTTGGTTTAAAATCACGCGAGTTGGGTTGTGAGCACTGAAAGTTTTCCCTTTTGGGTCCAAAATGGTCTAAGTTTTGGAAAATGGAATAATTTTCGAGAAAATTAGTCAACCTCAGTAAAAATTTTCAAAAACCATGTTTGCAAACGGCCGCCGCTCAACGAGCGCGGAACTGACTTTCAAGATGCGCAACCTCGGATCGGAGGCAATGGAAAATTGTCCCTTGTCTGGATGGCATTTGCACGGCAACGGAAAGTTGTCCCTGGTTTGAATGGCGACTCGTGGCAATGGAAAGTTGCCCCTTGTCTGGATAACGCCGCAGCATTTTGTAAACAATCCTCATTAGTGACGATCACGACCAAACTCTCGGACACGGAGAAGACGAAGACGGTCAAAACCAATATATGGACACAGTCATTTTGAAAGTGCGTGGGGCTGGACTTCAGGATGAAGCTGCCTACGTATTCCAAACATGGGAATCAAGAATGATTAAAAACCATTGCATGGACTTAGTCGCTATGAAAGCGTTGGGGGCTGGACTTCAGGATGAAGTTGCCTACGTATCCCAAACATGGGAATCAAGCCTTACGTAGTTCCGGTTAAGGTACACTCGGGTATTAACCTTCACTTTTTAGGCTCTAACTTTTGCCAAGGCGCCCGTTGCGGGTTTTCGACCTTGCGAGCTTTATTTTTCTTCTTTTCTTTTCAATTCTTTTTTTTTGTATCTTTTCATTCCTTTTCTTTTCTTTTTCATCTCTTCCTCTTTTTTTTGTTTTTTGTTTTTTATTTTTATTTTTATTCTTTCTGTATTTTTCTCTTGCTCTAATTTTTGCCTGAGTCGCCGTTCCGGGTTTTCGGCCTAGCGAGCCTCTCAAAGGGTAAAAGTGTAACAAGTCCATGCTAAATGGTTTTAGGGTTTCGAACTCATCCGTGTCCAGGAGAGTGGCTGTTGTATCGATTTGCTGAAAGACCCCTCTTCGGCTCTTTGAGTACATCAGACATTTTTGCCCCTAGTTTGAGGGGCGCTTCTGATTCAGCTCCGCGAGCTTCTTCTGATGAGGTATGATCTTCTTGATCTGACTTTGGGGCCTCTTGTTCGAGGGCTGCTTCAAATCTGGCCACACGGGCCTTACATCGCAGTTGATCGTTGAACAGTCAGAACCCAAGGTCCAGGGTTTGAAAGCAAGGGCTCAAGTCTCGAGGCTGAGAGCGATCCTAAGCTGCACAATCTCAAGAGCGATTCCACACAGGTCTTCGTAGGACCGCGCAAAACATTTTGTTTTTGAAAGTTTTCAAAGAAGTGACAAATCACTCGCGCTGAAGACAGTGTGGAACCAATCTGGATCAAGCCAGGGTCCTTCTCAGTACTCACGCTAACAAGAATGATTTCATTCATTATGGGCTTAGCATGCCTCTCTTTCTCTCAATTTGATCAAAGTTTTGCAAATCCCGAGGAATTCCTTCCCCTTTGTTTTCACCGCAGTGTTCGAAAAGTTTTGAAAAACTTAGGTCAAAGCAATGATTTTCAAGGCATAAGAGAGCAGGTGGAATGTACTGTCGTTCCATTCAAATCCTCTAGCACAATTAGCTCAAGATAGTAGTAAGTATGGAGAAAAGATAGCCGCAGCTGTTTCATTCAGGTTCCCTAGTTGCAACTGGCTCCACAGCAGAGACAGACCCAAAAGTAAGCAAAAAGATAATTACAAAACAAAACAGTGTTCGAGGCAAAAGCCTTGGAATCACCTGATATTCTATACAGTGGGACTGACTCGACACAACAAGACAGACCTTTTAAGTAAAAAGGACTGACTCAAGACAACGAGACAGACTCAAAACAAGACCACTGAACTGGCTTAACATCTAAGTCAGAAACCACAAAAATTGGCATTCGCAGATGCTCAAAAGTGCATGCCAGACGCCACATCCAAAATACACTGAGCGCCGCCCACAGGTGGTCCAACCCTTGATCACATACTTGCAGTATCCTCGAAGTCCAACAGCTCAATGGTAACAGACTTTGCTGAGGTAGGTGGGAGGATGACCTCATTGTCGATCAAATCTTGCACTTCATGACGAAGGCGGAAACAACCATCGGTGCTGTGACCGGACTGTTGGTGGTACGCGCAGTACAAGGTAGCATCATGCGAGAGAGGGAGATTCTTCGGGAGGGGCCGAGGCTCGAGGGGTTTAAGATGCCCCTTTTTAGCCAATATTTGGAATGCCCTAGACAAAGGCATGTAGAGGGCGTGAAAGACTCTACGCCCTCGAGGCAGGTACTTTGAAGTCTGAGGGTTCTTGCTAGACGCACTAGCGAAAGGGTCGGCAGGCACTGCATTAGCTTTCTGATCTTTCCCAGGGGTAAGGTTGGGAGTGGAAGGAACTGTTCTGGCATGACGGGGCCCATCTCGATTTTTCGCCTGGCGAGAACTCCCTTCGGCTGGAGTGGGGAAAGCATCATCCACAGCCTTAGCCACGACTGCGAGTACATGCTGCTTATTCATCCCCCCGGCTTTCAAAGCCTCGACTGCCCACAGCAGTTGCTTAACAGGATCAGCATCTGCTCTCACTTTATCTTTACCTCTAGTCTCAGCCTGATCAAGGGTTTGGGTTACTACATCAGAGTGAAACCCGGTTGTTGTTGACACGTCGTTGCTGTAGCTGGAGGCAACCTCTGGTTGGCTGAGCTCAATCACAATCCGCCCCAGTAGCAGGGGCTCCTGTGGTACAAAATTCCCGGCATATGATATGGCTGGTGGCGAAGTCGACATTCCATAGGCCAGATCGGCCACGGATCTCTGGAGATTGCCGATCATTCTCATTAACTCAAATGTGGTAGGTTCACGAACTTGAAACATCTGGGGTTCCCAGATCAGGCGCGCAGCAGGCGACCTGGGCGGATGCGGTACATCAACATTGGTCTCATCTTGCAAAATGATCCCTTGGTCTAACGCGGCTGTCATAACCACAATTTCCTCTGAACTCTGCGTCATCATAAGTCCGCTGAATTGAACAGTGACTGACGGATCAGATATCTGCCTTGCCTCAGCAATGAAGAACACTAGCTATTCTGTACTAAATCTCTGAACCCCCCATTGAAAGAGAAAACACGCAGTATTTCGGCCTAATCAGAACAGACACGAGCAATAGCTGAACAACTATACTCTACTACTGATTACTGTTCCCCGAGATCATTGCCCCAAAACACTGGATCTGATACCCGTGGATATAACCGATTTCTCAAATTCTAATACTAATGCCCTTAGGCCTGATTCCCCAGACTTGCAAATTGGTATGTACGTTCTTGTAGAGATACACTCTAAAAGCACATAGCAAGTAAATGAGAGCCAAAACAACCCTATGTTGGGGTAGGGTTTCCCTGTACTATTTTGTCAGGAGCTAGGGTTTCACTACGCATGCAGCGGTTTCAAACAACCTACAATCGGGTAAGCAACCTGTCCTAGTTTAAAGTGGTCACTATGGATTCCGAATATGCACTAGGTCGAATGGTCAAAAGGGTGCCCCGATAAAACCGGGGTTTGTGTTCCCGTCGTGGCAGAACCCGCAACCGGTCAGCCTTATGGTCATGCCTTGACAAGACAAGCCTCCGGCAAACTGCTTAGGAATAGCAGATGGCAAACACGGTGTCCTAGGCGCACCAATGCACATGCAATGCAAAGAAACACATAAGTGTAGTCAAAACAAGATATCATGACTTTGAGTCAAGTTCTCCAAATCTCCAGCAGAGTCGCCAGAAACTGTAGACGCGTCCGCGTGGGGCCTTCGTGCTACAGTTCGGACTCGATTTTTGTCACGGTTCTTAATCTCAACCAAAGAGTCCAAATCCGGCAAATCGTTTTGAGAAAAATAGATTTTTAGAAAAGAAGTGCCAAACATGGACTGCTTTGCCAGATACAGAGTCGCCACCCAAATATTTTATTTTGAGAAATTTAGGAAACTCTGACTCGGTGCCAAACGCCACGTGTCCGTCATCACCAAAGTTGCCTCGGCTCATGAACTCGGGTACGATTGGGGAAGGTCAGCTATGAGCACCCCCTCTCGCCCGATCCGAAGATCGGCCTCTACTAACCATGATATCCGATTTTGAAAACGCTATGTGTTCTTATTCCTGTTAATTAGCTAGAATTACTATGTGATGCGCACAACACAAAAATATAGACTAGATCGCCTAATTTGGAACGAAACATTGCATATCCGTTTGTTTGAAAAACAGTTTGAAATTTGCTACTCGCAAGTAGGCTAAAGCACGGATTTCAACAAGTTGTTCCAACTCAAACAATCCAACCTTCACCCATAGGCATTCAAGCAGTTTATATCACATAAGCATCTAGCCACATGGTAAGCATGCTGTCATGTTGACATTCACACTCATGCGAGATGCTAAAGTAGAAAAATACTTACAATGTACTCCGAGCCAAGACAAGAACATGTTAGCAATCAATGCATGATCCAAGTCCATGTTAAGTGGCTAATGCAATGCATACAGAATGCAATCTAGAATAGGCTCGGCTAATCTAAGGATGACATGTGAAAATGCACAGATAGCATGTATTCAAGTTAGATTTGAAATACTTTATGCAGTTAGCATGATGCGCCGAGCCTGGTGCATGCAAGACTAATGAATGATGCACGCATGCATAGCATAAGGTATGCTAAAGTAAACATGTCCTAATACTAACCATCGAAAGTAGGTAAGTAAAAGGGAGAAAGAAGTGGGGGGTTGGAAGACATGCACACACGCACCCACACTTATTACAAATTTGCCCTCGTTCGGAGGGACCGAAAGAATAATACAAATTAATTAACTACAAGCTAATTAAATATTACAGACCAATTAATTAATTAACAAATTAACTAATCTAATAAAAACAGTAAACAGCCTCGGGAAGAGGGCCCAATGCAATGCGCGCTCGGCTCCGCTCGGAAAGCCATTACCATGCACAAGTTGCCTTTGCTTTGACTGTTATCCTTCTCTGAAGACTGCACCAATCTCAGGGTTGCTTCCCTGAATGCTGTGGAACACCACCGGCTGAGGGAATTGGTCACCGGCCATGGAGAATGGTCACCAGCCACAAATTAATCCATCGGCCTCTTATGGATGGCCAGTTGGCACTTCAGATGGCCGGCCGGCCAAATCTTCCAGCAGAATCTGTTTTTGACAGCAGCAGAGGGCAAAACATAGCATGGCAATGCATTTCAAGCAATGTATGCACCAAACATATCCCTTATCATATTCATGACTCAAAGGGATATGATTCTCGATTCTCGGACCACCAATCGCGCATTTCCATGCATGATGGCACAAGGAACCAAGTATGCATTTTGATATGGAATGCAATGCACATAATCAAGCAAATGGGGCTCAACCTCCATCACAATCAACTCAAGAGATGAAGCATGCATGCCAATGCAATGCATCCTAGGTATGGAGGCTAGTATGCAACATGGCAATGCAATGTGTAATGTAAGTTAGGCACACAACCTAAGTAAAGAAGCATGTAAAGCATGAAGCAATGCAACCTACAAGTATGCAAGACACAATATGAATGTTCAAGTATGCAAGCAAGCATGTGACTTCATTCAATCATGCAACAACACACAAGGTGAGCATGCAACAACATGCAAAGGGGTGGACTTAAACTAATTTAGGCAGCCCTCAAACAAGCCTAAAACAGTGGCCAATGCTATGGAAATGAGGGCCTACACACACACACGCATGTACATGTTGATGTGCCAACACTTAAACATCAAACAAGCAATCTTTAAGCACACTTAAGAGAGCTTAAACATGAACAATTAGCATGCAATGTAAACTCTGGAAATCATGTTAATAATGGTACCAAACCAATTTAAACAAGACAAACATGGCATGCAATTGGTCCAAGTACTTGAGGCAAGCCAATGAGACTTAAACCATGGCTAAGTCAACCAAGCCTCACAAGGTCAAGAGGACTTAAAACAAGTTCAAGGCAGACTTAGACAATGCTAAGGGAACTCCTAGATGGCATCTAAGTGGCTTAAACATGCAAGCATACAAAGGAGCACATTCATGGAGCATGAGGCAACAACCTTTTAAAGCAACAAAGGAGTATCAAATGCAAATATGCGAGCATGTTATAAGGACTGAAATAGCATGGTAAGTGGTTCCAAACCACTGGAATAGTGCAAGTAATGCATGCTACACACTCACACACCTAAGGCTAACAAACCAAAATGCAATGTGGCTATACTAAGCATGCTATGGTCGACCAAAGCAACCAAGAACAGAAAGCATGCTATGGTCGACCAAAGCAACCAAGAACAGAACTTAAGCATGCTAAAATAAACACAAAAGCTTCACAAAGCTTGGCTAAAATCATACTAGAACAAGGATCAAAACCTAAAGCATGTTAAGGCCAAAACATGGCATTACAAGGCATGTACGCTAAACAAGGATGGTGTACCCAAACCAACTTAACACAATGTTATATCATGGCAATATAAGCACAAAAATCAGTTAATGCATGATCAACATGAACCTAAACTAGATGCTCCCTCAAGAGGCAAAAATGGCCCTTTTCAAGGACAATAAGGAGAGGGGGTGGCCCTCTCCTTCTTAGGACCTCAAGGCACCATCCTCATCACTGAAATCCCTCAAGATTTCAGTGGTGAGGAGGCCCAAACACAATGGTCCCGGAGCTCACCAAAATGGCACAAAAAAAGGGTCAAATAAGCCCTAAGGGGGGTCAAACAATCTCAAGACTCAAAACACCCTTGACCAACTATTTAAAGGACTCAAAAATAGAACTTTTATATGTTATATGCTAAGCTCAAAAACAGTTGCAAGATAGGCAAAAAAGCTATGCAAAAAGAGGGAATTTAAAGGTAAAGTTGTTACCCTTGTAGACCTCCTTCACAAACAATGCTCCAGCTGGTTCTTTGAGTTCAAAACCACCCAAGAAAACCAAGAACAACCCTCTGGCCCCTCAGCAACCAAGAGAAGGTGTAATACTATGTGTTTGTGCCCAAAAGTAAGACACAAATACACTTATACGCACACAAAGGCAAAAAGAGAGAAAGATATAGAGATAGGTGATACACAAACCCTAACCTTAATCTAGAGCTCCCTCTGTATTTTTTTGTCCAGCCTAAAAGAGGGAGAAGAGGCCTCCTCTTATAGAAGGTTCAATCTTGCAAGCTTACAAGACAAGCTAGCCAAGAGGGAGATCCCTCCATACACGTGTATGGAGGGGAACAAAGTGTATGCCAGCTAGCATAAAATATCTGCAAAAGCAGATACACAGTGGTCGGCCGTCCAAAAATGCAATTTGGCCAAAAAAAATGACCGGTCGACCATCTATAGTGCCGGTCGGCCAAACATTTGGCCGGTAACAACAAAACACAGCCGGTGGCCTTAAGCCATGGCCGGTGATGCATGGGGATGGCCCGCAAGCCATTCCCTGCCCCTCCAAGGCAAAACACAAGTGTTTGGTGCAAAACCAGACACAAAACAGTCAAGTCGAGAGATCCTGAGGCAAGGCGCGTAACCGAGATCTCTGGGAACTCAAGACAAACACAAACAAGGATGATCACCAGGTGTTCAAGTGGTGACGTCCAAGTCTTGAGGACAGTCAAAAATGGGGTATCTACAATAGGTCGCCTGAGCAGGATTGAGGCATCTCAAGTATGGGCGTGAGAAGCCCCTTTTGTACAAGAGTCCGCTAACAAGAGTGTAATTAGCCGACCGGGCCCTGATTTTGGCGGCCTGCTGTTTGTCGTCTGGAAGTCCCCCTGTTGTTAGATACAGGAAGATGTCTGCGGCCTAAGGGATGGGTTCATTTTGGAGGAACTAGACTTCTTGTTGGTTGGGAGAAATGGCAGGGTGGGCTAGGTAGTCGAGGCGGACACCATGGCTGAGGTCGGACTGGTCTGCAGAAGCCAACTGAGCCATCTCATCCACCTTAGAGTTTTCCGCCGAAGGATGTGCTTGATGTGGAAGGTATTTAAGAGGCGAACAAGGGGGAGTGCTATATCCTTGTAAGCCCGCATTGTGTCATCCTTGGCATCGAATTCTCCCGTAATTTGTCCAACAATGAGCTGGGAGTCACTGAACACCCGGATGTGGCTGACACCAATATCCCGGGCTAGGCGGAGACCTGCTATCAATGCCTCATATTCGGCCTCATTGTTATTGGCCTCGAACAAGAAACGGAGAGCACATTTGAAATAACCATCCTTAGGGGCGGTGAGGATGAGAGGAAGGGGTTTGGTGAGGGGAGAGGCTTTCTTCCCCGATCTTAAGCTGATGGAAGCAGTTGAGGAAGATGATGTCTGAAGAGCTGCCATTGTCTATGAGAACCCGTCTGACCTTGTAGTTAGAGAGGAGGGTCGAAATGATGAGGGGGTCATCGTGGGGGTAACAAATTCCTGTGCAGTCGGCGTCCGTAAAGGTGATAAGCTCAGTCCACTGCCTGGGCTGTTTAGAGGGTCGGTCCAACATGGCAATTTCTTTATCTGAGCCTTGCCTTATTTTCCTGAGTTCTGCCCGCTGAGTCGAGCGGGATGGTCCGCCACAATCAAGTCCGCCGGAAATAACTCTGATTTCTCCAACAGGTGGGGCGGGGTTACCCTGTGCTCGAGGTTGCTGTGGAGGGCCTTGGTTAGGTTGGGCTAGCTGCCGGGGAGGGGTGCGCCGGCGGTTGTTTCTATTGGGCTCAGTCCTTTGCCTCTACTGAGGGCGGGTGTCCGTGAATCGGCTAAGTCGTCCTTGACGTATTAAGGTCTCGACCTGATCCTTGAGGTTAACACACTCATCGGTGTTATGGTCGTGGTCCTGGTGAAAATAGCAATATTTGGACTGGTCTTTCCGGTTGGAAGGGATTCGCGATGGTTGGGGCCATTTCAGGGGATAGTCCCGCTGGATCTGATTGAGGACTTGTTCTATGGGGGAGTTTAGGGGGGTGTATCGCTCGAACCGACCGGGCAGTTGGGCTTGGGCCGACCGCTCAGTTCTGGGGGGTCGGTCAGTGTATTGAGACGTTTGGTTATTGTATTGGGTATTTCTAGTGTCTGGATCTTTCCTCTTTTCTCTGGGGGTCGGGTTTTTGGTTATAGGATCTTGCCGGGCGGCTAGGGAATCTTCAGCATTCATGTATTTTTGGGCTTCGGAGAGTAGGGCTGCCATAGAGGTTGGGGGGTTTTTAGAGAGGGAGAAAAGGAAGTCAGACGACCGCAGACCGGCCATGAAAACCGTAAGGATGACCTTGTCATCATTTTCCACTACCTGCAAGGCTTTAGTGTTGAAACGGGTAACGAAGTTGCGCAGCGACTCCCCCTCGGTCTGACGGATATTGAGGAGTTGGGTTGCTGGACGTCGCTGGCGCTGGGCTCCAATAAAATGGCTGAGGAATAAGGCATTGAGATGCTGGAAAATGGAGACGGAGTCTGCTGGTAATTGGCTAAACCACAGCCGAGCTGACCCCTTCAGTGTCACGGGGAAAGCTCGACACATGATCTCGTCAGGGAATGCATGGAGGATCATGAGGGTTCTGCAGGTCTCCAGATGGTCGACTGAGTCCACCGTACCGTCAAAAGAATCGGTGGTGGGCATTTTGAACTTGGGGGGTAGAGGTTTGTCCCGGATTGAGGCAACAAATTGTGAGTTTACTGTGGTAGAGGGTTTATGCTGGATGTTCTGTATGACCCCTTGGAGTTAGAGCTTCATGGCTCAGAGTTCGGCATCCTAGAGAGGGATGTTATCACCACTGGAAGGCAGCGGGGGTAGGACGCTACTAGCTTCCCCTTCGGGGGTTAGTGCCAGGACCGATGGATGCGGGGGTTGAGGTGGTGGATTTATATTAGAAGGAGGAGGTTGCAAGCCTTCCAAGTTGGGTGGATAGGGCTGCGGGATAGTATGGCTCGGGCTCGCTCTTGGTTGAGGGAAATATCGGGAGGTGGTGGAGGAGGCATAGGAAGGTTTCTTTGGAGTAGAGCATTTATCAGGGCTTGGTTTTGCTCAGCCATGCGGTTAATGCTGTTGGTAAGCTCGATAAAATACTGTGGTGGGTTGTTTGGATTGGGGGGGTCGGCTTGGTGGTCGGCAGCATTTTAGTGAGAAGTCATGGATCTAGTCGTGACCATACACTTTGATGGGTAGTAGGAAAGGGTTATTGAAACAGGGTCTCCGGTAACAATGAGCACAACTGGCGCACGGAGCAAAGCATTCCCACAGATGGCGCCAACTGATGATGCAGTCTTTGATGGTAGGACAGGTTGGACTGATCCACGCTCCTTAAGCCTAATGTCCGAATGACCAAGCCCACCAGAGAACCTGCATAAGAGTTCAACGGGGAACGGGGAGTCCCCCAGCGAACCCTCCGACGAGCAAGTTAGAAAGAGAGAGTGGAATATGTAGATAGATTAGAGATAGAAAAGCTTAACTTTCTTCTTATCTTCAACGTTTTCTTATATCCGTTGGTAATCATTTCGTTGTCCCTTCTGACCTGTCACCTTGGCCAAAAGTCTATGCTGTAACTTACCTTGTTCAGGGTGAGGGTGTGCTGTCCCGACGGAGAGGTGTTGTCGTACTAAATGCAGTGAGGGGCTGCATTAATGGCGATGTGCAGTGGTAATAACTTTGCAGATCTTTGTCTGCTGATGTGGCTTGCCATTTACCTGCCACGCGTCTGAATATCATTGGTCCTTGATGCCATGTTGACTTCCAGATGGTGCTGGGCCTTATCAGTTGGGTTATGTATTGGGCCCTAAGTGGTAGGCTTGGGTTGTTCATAGTGGGTTATGGTCTTTATGGGCCTACCCACGTCAATTATAATAATAGTTAATTGTCTACACTTGAATTAAGGTCTCGTTTGGGAATAGTCTTTTTTAGTAATTTTTTGACTTTTTAGCTAAAATAAGATGTAAAAAACATTAGTATGTTTAGGATGACTTTTTGATTTTTTTAAGAAAAGATGTACAAAAAGTAGAGAGAAAATAGATTTTTGACTTTTTGGTATAAGTTGTTGGTTTTTTAATTTTTTTAATGACTTTTTAACTTTTTGACTAAAAAAGTCACTTGCCAAACGAGGCCTAAGTTATAATTCCTTATGTGAGTTACTATTTTGGCCCCGTTTGGTGTAGCTGTTAAAATAGCTTATAGATTATAGCTTAACAGATTATAGATTATGACTTTAATCAAAAGTTGTTAATTTGTTTGGTGTAACTGTTGGATTATAGATTTAAGTTACTAAGTAGTGTTTGTTAAATAAGCTGTGAAATAACTTTTTCAATTAATTTTTATTTTTTGTTTATCTATATTTCTCATAAAAAATAATAATAATAATCTATAATCCATTTGAGTCTTTTTCTATTTTTAAAAAGATAAAAAATAAAAAAAATTAAGAATAGAACCAAAAATTAAGATGTCGACAGCAAAAACTGATAATCAGAAGCAAGGGGTGAGCAGCTTCTCAGAATCAGCTTTTTTGAGTTGAAATAAGCTGTTAGAATCAGAAGCTGTTTGAAATAAGTTTAACCAAACAGTCCAAAATAACTTTTTCAAAGCTAAAAGTCATAAATTAATTCTAAAAAGCTGAAACAAACACCCTCTTTATAGGCTACGGAAAATACCCATGTGACGTGCGCGAGTTGTTCACTAAAAATGACATGTCGACATTTTTAACAAAAAAATCAACATTAAAACTTGAATTTGAAGATTTACGCGTGCAAAATGTATTTAACCTAATTTACAAACAATACAAACTTTTAGAGTATACCCATTGTATTATTTTAATAGGTCATCACTGAAATATTAAATTTTAATTATTTAGTTGTTGCATGTTAATATGTGAGTAATATAAGTTTGTATAATTTATTAATTTTTTATAATTTATTGTTTTTTTTATAAAAATTATTTGCTTATGAACAAAAACTTCATCCTTTTTGTTAATTGGTTGTGGCAACACATGGTGCCAACTATCCCATGCCATTATTATATCTATGGCGTCCTTAATAATTCCATCAAAAAAACGGAAGTCTAGTTTTGGCCCTTTTTGCTTTAGAGAGAATAGGCAAGGTCAATTGGGCTATTGGTTAGCCTTTGTAGGAAGGTACTTGGAATTTTTAGTTTTTTTTTTTATTAATTGTTTTGACTATATAATTAAAAATAAATAAATTGGTTACCCGTCTATTTTTTCATTTAATTCTATTAAATAATTTTTTTTTACAATGGATATCTATAATTTTTCAAACCACAAAGATTAATCTATATTTTAAGTAAACCTCAAGGAGTATATTTGTAATTTATCTTATTTTGAAAACTAAAGTGTAAATTTTTAAGTGAGTTAAATAACACACTTCATATAATTTTGAGCTAAAAATATAATTTTTAAAATAAATTTCAATATTTAACACTAATTTTAACGATGTCTATTAATAAAGTTAAATTAAATGCTTAAATTGAAATAAACATTAAAAGAGTGGAATATGTAGATAGATTAGAGATAGAAAAGCTTAACTTTCTTCTTACTTATTTTGTTGAATTGTGAAAAATATTATTGAATATTTTGGCGTTGTGCAAATACAAATAAAAAGTTGTTATGTGTCATAAATATTTGATTAATATGTAAGTCTCACAATCTTTAAATATGATAAACCTTACATAAATATATAACATTTATTACATAAAAGCATAATAATAAAAAAATAAAATAGACTTGACGATAAATATCATTTCTTATGCAAATATCCTCTCTGTGTGACTTGGTCATATGTATTGACAAACTCTCAAATTCCAGCCTCGCCGTGTACTTAAGGTCACTACATAATTGTTTGTTTGTTTGTCTATCACATGTGAGTTGCCGCTGACAGGGCATGACTTGACTATTAAAAAATTTATTCACGATATTATTTAAAAGAGGTGGGCTTTTTTCTAGCCTATAATCGGATGGAAGAGGTATTGTTCGGCTTAATAGACTCACTTTTGGATATCATTTCGATAATTCAAATCGTTTCATATTTTTAGATTCGTCAAGTACATCTCTATAAAAAATTAAGTTGATCGGATAAAAGGTAACCATGTATTCGGATCTGTTTTGTCTGAATCATTTATTTTATCATATATAGAAAACTGTTTCAAACACGTGATTACCGTTATCCGATCGACATGATATTTTGCAAGAATGATATATTCAACAAATCATAAAATATAAACAATTTAAATGATTGAAATAGAGTCAAAATTAGGCCCATTAGGCCGAACAACACCTCTCCAGCCCCAGTATTGACTGGAGAGAGGCCCATCACAAGTATCATATAAAAAAAAAAAAAAAATTATCGCAATAAAATTATTACAAAGAAAATTAAAGGCAGAAGGATCTAATCCTCAAAAGGATAGAAAAGATATGTTATCTAACACTATAATTTCGGTGTATATGGCACACGGGTGTATACCATAGTTTTTTTTCAAAAAAATGAAAATTTTATTACACACACCCTCGTATCATATATATTTTTAGTTATATTTTTTTTTCTTTTGTTATGATCAATTTTTTTAATTATGAAATTATTTTGAGATATTTAGTTATGATTTTTTTTTTTACTTATAATTATGACTAAAAAGGTATGAAATTATAGTATTTTTTTTTTCTGTAGTTATAAGGTAAAGTAGGATAGTCTTTCCCAAAAATTGAGTAATGTTATATATTAATGGATTTCTCAATAAATTTTCTTATCCTGTGCAACATATCGCCTAATCTGCTGAAACTGTACTAATTCGCATCAATTTGCACCGCTCTATCTACTAACTGCGGATTGAACTTTAAAATTTATAATCCGCCTTCGAAATGGCTTCGCTCTGCTATAATTAATACATACATATTTTTTAACTACTAATGAAATATCAAAGCAAAAATGAGTATGAGAGAGATTTAAGACGTGAAATTTGTTGCAAATTAGTAGTTATATATATGAAACATATTATGTAAAATTAGTTTGTTTAGTTTGTATTATATATATGAAAAATATTATACAAATTAATGTTATATATCATGAAAATGCTTAATAATTAATTAGAATATTTTTCAATCCGCCAATCTGTTCAAAACTGCCTAAAATCGTAATTTGTCAATATTTCAAACCGCTATTTAATTTATAATTTTATTCTCAAACTGACCAAGTCGCTCTACCCACGCCCCTAACTACTACATACAAAATACTAAAGACAACATTAATTCTTAATAGGGGTTTTTATTGATAAATCCCATTCAGGAGTGTTTTAACCCAAGAAGTCCATGAAGGAAATTTATATTCCACTTAGTCCTATGTATTTATAGTTTTATTCCATAAAGTCCTTTTTCTTATTTTACACTATTTTTTTAGACTATTATACCCTTATATTTAATATTGTTATATATTACACAGGAAAAAATAAACACTATAATTATGTTTTGGTAGTTCCCCACGTTGGTTGTCATACAGTTTCAATGTTGTTGTGAATTGATCTGTTGTGTGATTCTTGATTGTATTAGGGTTTCTCTTATGTTTAAAGAAGACAAATAGTGTGCTTTGTTTGTTTACATTGTTGCGAAGTTAAATATTGATCAGAGAAGAGAACGAGTAGTGCTCTGTTTGAAAAAGACGAATATTGTGCTCTGTTTGATTGCATTGTCTTAAGGTTAGTATGTAATGGATGCATGTCATTTGTGATTGGATTTATATGAAGGGTTGTATGCTTTGTTTTTTGCTTCCAATTTCATTTTCTAGAATTGATGGACATGCAAGTTTTTTTTTGTTGTATGGGGTTATTGATTTTGGCTGGTTATGTTGTTGAGTTATGGCTCTGTTTTTTTTTTTAATGTGGTGAATATTCACATCGCATTAAGAATGTGAATGTATATGAATGATTGTATGATCTGTTTCTTGCTTTCAACATCATTATCTAAATTAAATTTTGGTTGGTTGTATGGGGATATGGGTTTTTCCTGGTTATGTATATTGTGAGGCATGCATGTGTGTGATGTGAATATTTACATTCTTGTTACCACTGACAGTGTCAAAGTAGTTAACATGAATATTTATATCACTGTAACCATTCACATTACCAAATCATTTATGTGAATATTCAGATTTGTATTACGAATTGTCATTGTGAGCGTTTTTGCTAGCAAAACGGGATGTTGTGTATATTATGATGCATGCATGGGCGCGGTGTGAATATTGACATGTTTGTTACCATTTACAACATGAAAACATATGATGTGAATATTCACATCATCTGTAATATGCTATTTGATGTGAATATTCACATTCTTGTTACCACTGACAGCGTCAAAGTAGTTAACATGAATATTTATATAATTGTAACGATTCACTACCAAATCATTTGATGTGAATATTCAGATTTGTATTACGAATTGTCATTGTGAGCGTTTTCTGATAGCAAAACGAGATGTTGTTGTGTATATTATGATGTATGCATGGGCGCGGTGTGAATGTTGACATGCCTGTTACCATTTACAACATAAAAACATATGATGTGAATATTCACATCATCAAATTATTTGCTGCGAATATTCACTTATGTGTTAAGAAATATGATATTCACACCAGTCACATTGTGTTACAATAATATTTTAAGTAATATTCACATCCATGCGAATGATCAACACAAAATAGGCCTCAAAATGCATATACATATATTGAATGAAAAATTAGAGTACAAGCATTGATACATAATTGATTTACACTTAAGCTAGTTTGCTCCAATACGTCAAAACTATTGATACTAAATTGTCTTAAATGTGGATAACAGTTATGGATAACAATTACAGGTGGACACCCCCCACCTATAGGTTTTCATATTGTACTGTCTTCGCGTGCTTCAGAAAAATGTGTACAATGAGTCTCTTCTTTGACACCATTCAAAGCGATTAAGGTTGTCAACAATTTTCTCATGGTATACATGCGCCGTGATGATATAACACGCTGCGGGCCCGCAATCCACCCTGAAAATGCAAAGTTGTTATTGTTAAAATTTGAAATTTAGGTGTGTATAATGGTTGTGGAAGATGTGTACAAATTGATGTGAGGCTTACCATTGGTTTGTAGTCATTATCAATATCTAACAATCTGATGTAAATATTGACATTATGTACAATGAAATTCAGATTGAACCAAAAAAGGGTTGACAGCCATCCAAGATTAGGGGCTCTACATCAACAAGCAACAATACTAACAACTTTGTTAATATCTATATCATATTCTATTGATAACAAGAGGTGAATAATGACATTGATGTTAGAATGTGAATATTGGCATGATGTTCAGAATGTAATTATTTCATCACCATCAACAACCAACAACATTAACAAATCTGACATTGACACAAAGGAGGTGTAACAACCCTCGTCACTGTTTATCGATTAACCACTAATTACTGCTAAACTAAGACTGATTATGATTGGTAACTGAATTGATTGAAGTACTGAACTGATTGACTGGAATCTGGAACTGAATTGATTAAGTATATCTGTTTAATTATAAGTCTATCTGTTGACTGTTTGATTATCTGTTCATGCCTTTGTGTTTAAATTGCGAATTGAAGGCCTTATCGGCGGCCGAATCTGAAATTGATTGATGATTTGTGATCCTTAGAATTAATGTGATTTTATGACATATTCAGTTAAAATGTGATTTGGTGTGATTAAATTAGGTTAAGTTAAGCCAAATTGCATGAGTTGACTTAATTACCATTTTGCCACCATTGAGTGGGCCACTTAGCCAACATACTTGAGCCTTGTTATACATGTAAACAAAACATTTCATCAGCCATTTCCCTTGTTATTGCCGACCAAGAGGGAGAGAGGGAGAGAAATGAGTGTTCTTGAGAGTTGGCTTAGAGAACTTGAAGAATTGAAGGACAATTGTCTAATTAAGCTTCTAGTCTTGTGATTGAAGACTTAGGTAAGGAAATTCAACCTCTCATTGTTGTGTTTAAGTTGATTCTTGCATGGTTCATGTCTAATTGAGGAGCCAAGTCATGATTTAGTTCTAACATGTTGGATTATAACTCATTCCATGCATGCATGTTTGTATTGAAGAGTTTTAAGGTTGTAAGTTCATCATTCCCCACGTGCATGTCCATGTTTTGATCATAAACCATGTTTTCACCTTGTCTTTGAAAATATTGGCTCATTAGAACATGAATTGAAGCTTTGAAATGGTTTAAATTCATGCATGTTATGTTTAAGTTATGTTCATAGAAACTGAGTTCAATTGATCTTCCTTTTGGGCCTTGATTTTACAAATTGAGCCTTGAATCATGTTATTCTATGTATTTACAAATGTTTTCCAGGAAAAGGGCCTAAAGGAATTGATTTTAATACATTTGAACTTGGTTTGAGCTTGGAAGTTCAAATCTGGGAATTTCAGATTTTGAACTCACGCTTAAGCGGGGTGACTGGCGCTCGAGCGTGAAATTCGTGCTCCCAGTACTTTGCACTGTTTTGATGTCCGCTCGAGCGGAATAATTGACGCTCGAGCGGGACATTGTGTCTCATGCTCGAGCGGGTGTCGAGCGCCCAATCGAGCGTGATTTTCACCTATCCAACACTTTTGACTGTTTTGCATAACACTCGAGCGGGTAAGTCTACGCTCGAGCGGAAACCTTTGTCTGCATGTCCGCTCGAGGGGAGTAACCTACGCTCGAGCGTGACCCCTGTTTTATGAAAATTCTGAAAATGTTTTTTGAATGCATTTTTGCATCCTCATCCCATCCTAGGCATTCTTAGGCCTAGTTTAAGACATCTTAATGAGGATATAAATGTAGAACCACACCGAGGCAAATTAGGGATTAAGTTATTATCTTTCCCAACTGTGTAGCTTAGTGTGTGTTCAATCTGTAAACTGTGTAGGGTTGGTGACTGGGGATGTGCTCTAGCTTTACTGTAGCCCAGAACTCTGTGAGTAACAACTGTGTAAAGATATGCTCAAAATGATTATCTTCTGAACAATTGAACTATACTGCTTTCTGAACTGATACTGTTAATTGAATGAATGTATGTCCTATATTCTGAAATATATTGTGGCATCCTTAGCAACTACTGTTTACTGTTACTGTTACAGAGATCTCTGTCGGTTCCCTTGTTGGAACCACTACTGTTATTGATTGATGGCCATCATTTACTGTTCGGTCTTTTAAGACCTACTGTTTACTGTACTGTTATGCTAATGGATGTACCACATATGACTGAATGACTGATATACTGAATTAACGAACCGTTTTCATTACTGTAAGGACATTCATTCTTAACCCCTTTACGCATTACGTTATTCACTGGGCTTTAGCTCACTGCTCATATATATATGTAGGTGTGCAGGCACCAGACCATGGCTAGAAGCATTGGGGTAACTCTAGTTTTGTCGAGCCAACCTATGTGCCTTACTGCGAGGTTCCGAGCCTGTCAAGTTATGGCTTAGGGGTGTTTTAATTTCCCCGTCTGTCTCTGTATCTGTTTTGTATAACTGTATAGACTGTTACGGTACTGTTTAATAGGGATTAGGTCCCTGAACTGAATGATTGTATATATGTACATACTGTTCTGTACTGTTCATGTATATGTGTATGAAAGTTTTTTTTTGCATACAGACTGTCACAGCTCATTGGACATTGTTTATTTACTGTTTTGGCTTCTGCTAGGCCCTGTACTCTGTTTTACTGTTCTACTGTTCAGCAGGCCTTCGGTAATCTCGTACTGTATTACTGTTAAGCAGGCCTTCGGTAATCACGGATTACTGGCCGGTTACGGTGTTAAACCCATAGGGGCGGGTTTGGGTCGTGACAGGAGGAGATAGAGAGTGTATTACATATAACAATTTAAGACAAACAAGTCATTACCAATACATAACAGTCTGATGTAAATATTGACATTATGTATAATGAGATACACATTGAACCAAAAAAGAGTTGACAACCATCCAAGATTAGGGGCTCTAATTGCTTTATAACCATTAACACACAACAATACCAACAACTCTGTAATATTTACATCATATTCCATTGATGTTAGAAGTTGAATATCTACATTATATTCATAACGTGAATATTGACATTGAAGTAAATATTTACATCAATGTCACTATTTTCACTATATTCACATCATATTTGATCACCTTTTGAATATTATACAGAATATGTATAATGGAATACACATTGAACCAAACAAGAGTTGACAACTATCCAAGATTAGGGGCTCTAATTGGTTTATAACCATTAACACGCAACAATACAAACAACTCTGTAAAAATTTACATCATATTCCATTGATATTAGAAGTTGAATATCTACATTATATTCATAATGTGAATATTGACATTGAAGTAGATATTTGTCATATTAGATCACCTCTTAAATATTGTATTGATTATGTATAATGGAATAGACATTGAACCAAAAGAGAGTTGACAGCCATCCAAGATTAAGAGCTCTAATTGGTTTATAACCATCAACATGCAACAATACAAATAGCTTTCTCATATTCCATTGATGTTAGAAGTTGAATATCTACATTATATTCATAATGTGAATATTGACATTGAAGTAGATATTTACATCAGTGTCAATATTCACACCATATTCACCTCATATTCGATCACCCTTTAAATATTGTACAGATTATGTATAATAGAATACACATTAAACCAAAAGAGAGTTGACAACCATCCAAGATTAGGGGCTCTAATTGGTTTATAACCATCAACACATGACAATACCAATAACTCTGTAAATATTTACATCATATTCCATTGATGTTAGAAGTTGAATATCTACATTATATTCATAATGTGAATATTGACATTGAAGTAGATATTTACATCAATGTCAATATTTACACCATATTCACATCATATTCGATCACCTTTTAAATATTGTACAGATTATGTATAATGAGATACACATTGAACCAAAAGAGAGTTGATAATCATCCAAGATTAGGGGCTCTAATTGCTTTATAACCATCAACATGCAACAATACCAACAACTCTGTAAATATTTACATCATATTCCATTGATGTTAAAAGTTGAATATAATGTGAATATTGACAATGAAGTAGATATTTACATCAATGTCAATATTTACACCATATTCACATCATATTCGATCACCTTTTAAATATTGTGTAGATTATGTATGATGGAATACACATTGAACTAAAAGTGAGTTGACAACCATCCAAGATTAGGAGCTCTAATTGGTTTATAACCATCAACACGCAACAATACCAACAGCTCTGTCATATTTCATTGATGTTAGAAATTGAATATCTACATTATATTCATACTGTGAATATTGACATTGAAGTAGATATTTACATCAATGTCAATATTTACACCATATTCACATCATATTCGATCATCCTTTAAATATTGTACAGATTATGTATAACAGAATACACATTGAACCAAAAGAGAGTTGACAACCATCCAAGATTAGGGGCTCTAATTGCTTTATAACCATTAACACGCAACAATACCAATAACTTTGTAAATATTTACATCATATTCCATTGATCTTAAAAGTTGAATATCTACATTATATTCATAATGTGAATATTGACATTGAAGTAGATATTTACATCAATGTCAATATTTACACCATATTCACTCATATTTGATCACCCTTTAAATATTGTACATATTATGTATAATGGAATACACATTGAACCAAAAAAGAGTTGACATCCATCCAAGATTAGGGGCTCTAATTGCTTTATAACCATCAACATGCAACAATACCAACAACTCTGTAAATATTTACATCATTGTAGACGTCCCCGAACGCCCTGGGAGGGTGAGTCCCGTTCTGTTCATTTGTGGGGTCACTACAGCTCGGACTCTCAAATTGTGTTACGGTTCTTAATCTGAACCAAAGAGTCCAAATCTGGCAAATCGTTTTGAGAAACAGATTTTTGAAAAAGTAGTGCCAAACATGGACTGCTTTGCCAAATACAGAGTCGCCACCTAAATATTTTTTATGGGAGAATTTAGGAAACCTGAATTCAAAGGGCAGATCTGAATCTGATCTGGCCTTGATCTGCTCGTCGCCCGTCGTCCTCCCATCTCTCTGCTGCTCGTCGTCGTCAGAGGTGGCGCTCCTCGTCGTCGTCCTAGTTGGAGGTGGCATCGTCGGAGATGGACTGTCATCGTAGGCGGATGTAGGCTGTAGCGTCTCAGACGGAGAGGAAGAGAGAGAGAGAGAGGGAGTAGAGGGAAGAGAGAAAGAAGAGAGAGAGAAGAGGATTAATGAAATGAAACAAAAAAATAGAAATGAGAGAGGGTTAAATGTTTAGAGAGACGGAACGGAAACAAATAAAATAATAAAAAAATATATTATATATATATAGATCAGTTCGGGGACATGCGGGGCGGGGCCGGGCCGGGGCCGGGGATTGGGCACTTATCACCGTCCCCGGCCCAAAATTAATCGGGGATTGGTTTTTGAATACCATCCCCGTCCCGTCGGGGGTATTTTTCGGGGAAAACCCGGGGGTCGGGGGATCGGGTCCCCGTCGGGCTGGTTTCAAATTGCCATCCCTAAATGGGGTCGGTTACATGAATTCTTCTTCTCCACGAGGCCCTATCAAAGGCCATTTCGTTAATCAAATTAAGTAGATTCATATCTCTATTTACAACGTTAATCTAGGCATACCCCGTCCCCTAACACTCACTACTGCCTCTGTTGGTCTCCGTTGAATGTGACCAAACCATCTCAATCGATTCTCTCTCAACTTATCTTTTCCCTCAACAAAATAATTGTTAATTGTTGAAATTGAATGTATAAAGAGAAATAGAGAATTGTATTATTGATATAATATTGATTGATTTCTATTGAATGTTACAATGATTCCTATATATAGAAGAGTAGGTGGTAGATGGAGTAGGTAAAGTGGAGGTGGTAGGTGGAGTAGGTGAAGTGGAGGTGGTTACTTTACAAAATAAAATAAATGTACAACATGTAGGGAGTCTCATACTACCCTTTAAGTAAAATTAAATTACTTTACAAAATAAAATAAAATAAATGTAAATAAATATATTGATGTATATTATTGATTGATGTATTACAAGATTGATTGATGTTGTGTTATGTATTACAACTCCTATATATAGAAGAGAAGGTGGTAGTAGGTGTAGTGTAGTGGAGGAGGTAGGTGAAGTGGGTGCTAGTGGAGATGGTAGGTGGAGGAGTAAATTGGTAAATTCTAACAATAAATGTACATGTAGGGAGTTTCAGACTACCCTTTAAGTAAAATTAAATTGTAGCAAGTAAATTGCGATAAAGAAAAGTGCGATAAAAACAAAACAAAACAAAATTTTACAGTTTGGAGAGAGTAACAAAACAAGAAAATACATAAAAATAAAAGTAGATAAGAGACACTGTATGGTCGTGTCAGACCATTGGTGAAGACACTGGATGGTGGTGTCATAACGTTGTAGAGGACACTGTATGAGGGTGTCATAACCATGTAGAGGACACTGTATGGTGGTGTCATAACGGTGTAAAGGACACTGGAGGGCGGTGTCAGACCGATGTAGAAAACAGTTTATGGGGTCATGTCGGACCGTTGTAGCAGACAATGTTGTGACTGTTGTTGTGACAGTTTACGAAGTCTTGCTGGACCCTTGTAGAAACTAACCGAAATCAATGTCGGGACAGTTTACAAAGTCTTGTCGGACCCATGAAGGAGCTAACCGGAATCAATGTCGGGACAGTTTACAGAGTCTTGTCGGACCCTTGTAGAAACTAACCGGAATCAATGTCGGGACAGTTTACAGAGTCGTGTCGGACCCTTAAAAAGTCGCACCCTCAAAAGGTGTGCCCAATCTATCAAAAGGCGTGCCATCAAAAGGCGCGCCCAAGTTGTCGGCGAGCACCGAGCGGCGCATGATGCGCGTGTCTGCCTCTTTGTCAGGGTCTTTATTAACCGAAGCGGAGGCTGAGGCTTGGAAGCATAACAAACCAGTTGAAACCTCTTCGTTCTCTGAGAGCTTGTCGCTAAGAGCTGTAAATCTTGAAACACTCTGGGTTCGTTTGGTTTGAATTTCCCAAAAATTTTTGGGAAAATTTCTCTACAAATGAGTTTTCAGAAAAACTCAAACCCATTCTGAAACATCTGAACAATGGCTTCTTCTTCCCGTTCAGCTACCCAGAATATGTCCTCTTCGTCCCGTGGTCTACTCACTCTCTTTCTTGACCTCAATGAGTCAACAAGAGAGATAACCAGTGCGGTGGCCAGTGAACCTCAACCAAACACCTCTGGTTTTGCTCCGTTGAACTTTCCGATGCGGTCTATAAATTACAGATGGTGTAAATTACAGATGGTGAGGTATGAAGGCATGTGTGGAAAGCATGACGGCGGTCACAAATTTTTCGAACCGGCTGCAGAGTAGGACAAATGAGGTGCAGCATTTAAACTCCCAGCTGGCTCTGCTCCAACGCATGTATAAGGATGCGCGAGCAGAGATAAGCGTGCTAAGGGCAGAAAACAAGGAGCTGAAGCGGAAGGCCACCGTGATGTTCCGATTTGGAGGGCCGCCATATGCTGCAGTGGAGGAGCAGGGGGGAGTGAACGTGCTCGGTGGAGTAGGAAGCACGGAGACAACACCGGCAAGGGCCGTCCAGGACGGAGGCAAGAAGAAGAGACCGGCGGAATAGGCGAAGAAGTGAGGTCGGTGGTTGGCCGGCTGCAGAAAAGAAAACAAAGCTTTGGGTGTTGTGTTTTGGGTGGTTTTTTTTTTTTTTTTTTTTTATGTGTGTGGAAAATTGTGATCGGGGTTGATCCCTGAGATGAATAAAAGATGGTTTGGTGTGCAAAGCTATATGGTATGAATGGAATTTGAAAAAGATTAAAAATAATGTGAAAGAAAAATAAAGAAAGAAATAAGAAGAATAAATGTGTTCGGTATATGTTTTTTTTTTTATTTTTTATTTTTTATTTAATTTTTATTTTTATTTTTATTTTATTTATTTTTTAAAATAAAATCAAAATTATCATTTGTTTTTTTTTTTGTTTTTATATTCCAAGGTCCTTCTACCATAAAAATAATAGATAGAACTGGAAAAAATATATGAACAATTATACAAAAAAGATTGAAAATAACTAAAAAGAAAACTCCAAACCCACGTGAAGCTTGACAAAAGGAAGCCCCCACTTGTATCATGGGAATGAAATTTCAGCCCACAATGTCTGGCACGGTTACCGACTCAGTGGACCACTGCCAAATATATATATATATATAAGTATAATAAAAAAGAGATATAGATATATACATATATATAATAAAGAAAGTTGGAGAGAGGGATGATTATTCGTTCCACCGCCCCATTGTTGATATATATATAAAAGATAAACAGGGTGTGGGCGGTTGATTAAAGAAAGGTTTGTGGGTTTAAAAGTGGAAAGATGAGAGAGAGAAATGAGAGATCAATTCCAGCTCCTGTTCCACTTTTACCACCTAAGAGACATTGCTGAAGAGCTGTTGAGAGTTCTGCTGACAACTCATCACCTCCCCTGCCCTAAAAAACTGGTGCTGCTGTGGGACTGCAATCAACATATATGGAAACCTTGCCTTTATCAGGTTGAAATGGGCTCGGTTTTCCAAGTTCAGCCTTCACACTAGCAATAACATCTGTTGCACCCAACTTCACTCTTGCTGAACCATTGGCCTGAGGGATAACTCCAGTTTCAATAGAAATAGGACGGTAAGTTAGTCGTTTCCGACCATCAGAACGAAGGTCTTGAGCAATGCCACCCTGTATGAAATGTTGTTCACCGATAGATAGTCCCACCATTCCTTGCTATTGGCAGAGGTGGGTTGTTGTGCGGTGGTCAACGGCGGTGGTCGGAAGTGCAGCCTGCCGGCGACCACGAGCTTTTCTGAGGCAGGGGTTCGTCTTGCCAAGTCGGCACCGTTGAGGAGAGTGAAAACAATCCGGAGGACTTGGACCTGCCACCGTTGCTAGGCGACGATGATGGAAGAAGGGTAGCTGCCGAAGCTGCCGTTGCCGACTTGGACGACGCCGATGGAGGTGGTGATTTTACAGAGTGAGGTATGTGTTGGAGGTTTCAATTGGCACGGTTGGGGTCCGGCGGGCGGTGAAGGCAAGGTTGCCGCCCGCCGGAAGGTGAAAATCACCAAGAGCTAACCTATAGCTCTGATACCATGTTAAAATTCAATGTATAAAAAAAGAAATAGAGAATTGTATTATTGATTTATTGTTATTGATATATTACAATGATTCCTATATATAGAAGAGAGGATGTGGGAAGAGAATAGGTGAGTGTGTAGGTGAGTGTGTAGTAGGTATGGAGTAGGTGAGGAGTAGGTGGAGAGTAGGTGAAGTAGGTGAGTGTGTAGTAGGTGGTAGTGGTAGGTGTGTAGTAGGTGAATTTTAACATGGAATCAGCAACAAGCAATCACCGATCATGTCCTCGGCAATCTCTCAGCTTTCTTCCTTCTCTTCAATCAGCCGCAGACTACATCTACACACTCGGCCATGCCCCACTTTTCGTTCCAAGGTGAGAATACTGATCTCAAAACCCCCCAAACTTTCTCAGATTCCGTTTGGTTCCCAAGAAAATGCTAGAAAATTTAAAAATTTTGAATTTTTTTTTGCTGGGTTATATGTGATTTGATGAGGTAAAACCTCTAGTCAACTCTTCAGCCATTTTTCGCCTCCAATTTGGGGTTTTATACTTGTATTTGTATTATGATGTTCAAAATAAATTCAAATTTCCAGTTTTTTATTCTGAGGATTATTATGTCTGCAAGAAAAGAATAGGATAAATTACACAGGTAGTCCTAAAATATAGTTTCAATTTGCTCAATTTTTACCATTAATTTTAGATTTTACATCAATTTGGTCCAATTGATAATGCGGTTAGGATTTTTCACAGAAAATTTTCACTAAATTGGCTGAGGTTAAGTCACTGAATTGATCAAGTTTGCAATTTTGCTCCTAAAAGCATGACACCTGCTATTTATGTGTGCATTTGCCATTAAAAAAAAAAATCCTAAAAATTGGAATCAATTGGACTAATTTGAGACAAAGTATAAAAATTTCGGGTCAAAATTGATCAAATTGAAATACAATGACCAAAATGACACAAGGGCCAAAGTAGAGGGACTAACAATTTAATTTGCCCAAACGAAAATAAATTTAATTTATTTCTCAATATGAATATTTTCATTTGCTAAAATTTGGTGGAAGTTTTACTAATGAGTGCTTTATATTATTGTTCTAATTTATAGATTTTGGAAGTAGTACCAACTGTTGGAAATCTTTATTTTGTAGGTACTGGTTGTCATGAACAGTGATGGAAGTGGCACAGGGATATCGGGTTCACAGACTAAGACCAATCTGAGTTATACTGCAGATGCTTCAAGATCACATATTGAGGGGTCAGCAAGGTCCTATGCAACTACATCAGAAAATGACAATGGAAAAGGGATGAATGAGCCAGTACAAGGACATGCTGTCACCCAACAGATAAGGGCAGCAAAGATCCATGATTTTTGTCTTGGCATTCCATTTGGTGAGTGTGCTTTAATGTTGGTTTAAAACTTCTGGTTTTTCCTCACCCAGAAAAGCCTTTTAGTGTGTCCTGGCTGATGTGAAAATGTGAAAACTACTTGTTAGATGAGTTATAATGTAACTCATACACCTTCATTTATGAAATTGGATAAGGATTTGTTGAACATGTTTTCATTCTCTCAATTTACTCATTAAATTCATAATGTATGTAAAATGCATATATTCAAAAATCAGTTGCAACTTGCAACCTTTATTATTACTTACATAGACATCATAGAGAAGTGACTTAGCGTCACAATCGAAGGCACCTTCTATTCTTTACGCTTTCCTAGTTTCACCATACTCACATCATTTTTGGTTTATATAATACTTCAGTTTTATGATGTTCTTCTTGTTATTGTGAAAGTTGTATGGTGGGAATGCTTGCTAGCTTAGCATTTGTAGAATGTTATATATCTTACGATGTTTTGAGATCGTGCACCAAAGTGAACCGCTATCTTTGTTGTATGTATGCATAAATAGCATAGCACATACTATCATGAGTCAAGTGATGATGTGACCTTGGACATTTGAGAGTAAAAACGAGACCTGGGCCCACAACATTGTAAATTTTTGTCATTTCTCGTATGATATGTTTGACTAATTCAAACAATTGAATGACACTGACACGGGAATCTCATTGTTAATATGATTCCCATTCCTCATCCGTGATTCTCCCATTCCCTCTGCTTGATGAGTCTGTGGAGTTATGGACAACATTTTTTGTGGTGTTTCCATACTTGACCAATTCTTAAAGTGCTTTCAAACTCTAGAGAATTCTTAAGGTGCTTAAGGAGATCATATATTTAATCATAGTTTCTATGCTCAAAAGGATATGTGATAATGGTAGCTTTAACATAGGGTTTGTCAAGTCTCTTACCTTAGCCATTTCTCGTGGCAGTGAGGCTTTTGCCTTGTATGTATTTTGCATGACACAGTCCTTCCAGCAAGGCATGAGGTGTCATAGAACATGCAAACTAGTGTCAGCTTGATGTCTCGATGAAGTTGTGTGATTGCACTATAGGCTTCTGCCAGATTTTTGCAATGATAAGTGCCAAGTGGTAGGCATGAAGACGTGGCAAGCACAAGGTGGTAAGCCAAGGTGGCAAGCATGAGGTGGGAACGTGCTTGCTTGCATGGAGAGGTGCCGTTTCCAATTGTGCCGTCCACTTGAGCAGTTAGCTTTTTTTTTTCCTCTATCAACATATAGAAATTATGTAGGTTGTAAAGGTTAAAGAAATAGAAAGAAATGGAGGAGCTGAAGATAGGTTATGTTTGAGCCTTACAATGGGAACATATGAGGAGTATCACCTAGAGGCTGTTAATACAACCCCTTTTTTTTCTTTTTCTTTTTTTTTTTTGTGCGTGTGTGTGGGGTAATTTTGGAAACTTTGGAATCTTATCATACACAATTGCATATTTTGCAATTTTGAGGATTCAATTGATTTATAAACTTTATGCTGGTAATTTGACTTTCTGTCTGCTTCTAATTTAGATTAGGACTGGCTTTGCTGCAGGGGTAGTAGACAGCTAGCTAAAGATAGGGAAGGTGTAAGTTTATGGTTTTGTGTTCTTAGCTTCATTGCTGGTTCTTTATCCTAAACAGTTTTCTGTGTTCATATAGACTATTAACGGGGCCTTGAATTGTTAAACTGCATCATAAGTTAGTGTAATGATGATCCATGTTAATTTTATGTTCAGTGTATCCAACATGGGGACAAACTTTTTGGCTTGTTTGTTCATAGGTGTCGGTTTCTTGTGCTAACTAATTGGTTTTATGTTGTCACTTATTGATCGTGTCTTTCCATAGGTGGGCTTTTTTTAAGTGGGGGGCTTATTGGTTTTATATTTACAAGAAATCCTACTACTTTACGCACTGATGCACTCTTTGGAGCTGCTTTGCTATCCCTCAGCACCTTAAGCTTAAAGGTCTGGAGACAAGGAAAATCTAGCTTCCCATTCATACTAGGATAAGCAGGTATCTACTTCTTGTGATTCAAGATATCATGACATCGATTTCTTTTATATTTTTTTGCTCTTAGATTCTTGTATCTTTTGTTGGTTTCAAATTTATTATTTCTTATCTAGAAGAAAAACATAAACTATGCAGCCCTCTGAATGGTAGTTTTGATGCACTTTTTATGGCTGCCATTGGACTAGCTTGTGAGAAGATTTTAGTGGTTCATTTATACTCTACACTGTAACTTTTCTTCTCAACTAATAGTCCAGGACAAGTTTGTTAGATGAATTATATAAATTTTTTTTATAAGTAATGTGTATATATTAATGAGGCAAGCAAAAAGGAACATAACAGCCTATATCACCTATACATCAATCTACTCAAAAGATTAAAAAATTCAAAAATTGGTTAAAAACCAAATTAACATCACCCAAGAACGTTACAAAAAATGGTTTTTCAAATTAAAGATGGGATATTCCAATCCATCAAATGTACTCTGATTATCCTTTCTCCAAATGATCCACATCAAACCCAAAGGAAGACTGGATGAAGTGGTCTTAATCAAAGTAGACCTCACCCCTTTTTGATAAATACCGTCTCTTCCAGCCTGCCAGACGCATCTGGAACCTTTCCACCTCTGAGTTCCAAACTGAGTTTGCCTCAAATCCAAGGGGGAGACCAAGTATAAAGAAGGTAAATGATCAACTTTACAGCCAAAAATTATTTA